>VDFB02149455.1:0-15206 GCA_007258455.2 Sequoia sempervirens | reverse complement strand
AACAAGTCATTTTCCTCCTAATCATGTTCAGTGTAATGTGAGGGTGGTTGACTATCCAAAGGAAGAATTGCAAGTGTCGAACCAAGAGTTGTACCAGGTTCTTCACTTGGTGAAGAGGATGTATCATTTAAGCTAATTCTAGATGAAAATAAAGAATTTAAATCGTTATGCATTTCTTCATCTATTTTTTCTATCATCGCATCATCATCAAGATTAATGACAACAGGAGGAAAAAGGGTTATTTATAAGGATGGATGGATCAAAAGTGGAGGTTGTTGGATTGGTTCAATTTGTTGTGAAGGTTGCACTAGAATATCGTGTGGCAGATCAGGAGGAGGGTGGTCATCTTTTACTTCAGTCAAACATAAAGGTTGATTTTCTTAATCTTCTTCTATGCAAGATTGACGAGCAAGGAGACGACGACGACACTTCATTCCCTAGCACCATAGTTTCATTTAATTATATTTTGGAGTTCTTAAGGTGTAAAATTAGATTGAGTCATCATAGGTGCGTCTGTTTCCAAAGAGGGAAGAACATAAGAAACCAAAGAGGATGGATCAACCACTTTCTCTTTATCTTTATACACTTATTTAAGGTGAGGAGGCATGACAGGAGTAGTTTCATTTCCCTTGGTCATTGAAAACATGGCGGGGGAGTATCAAGGGGTGGTTGTTGAGGAGGTTGTATTGTTTTCTCAATGTCAAATTCAGGTTGGAGCATGGTTTCGTCTATGATAGGAGGTGCAAAAGTGGACGAGAATGAGTTACAAAGAGATAATTTGCCTATCTTTTTGGCTTTAATCTTTTCATACACAATGAAAAAGAAGTCCTTTTGAGGTGTGATAGGTTCCATAGGTGTAGGGCAAAAGGCTTCTAATGAAAAATTACCTTTGGAAGATAAAGGATTAAAGCCACTATGGTGTATAGTCACTATCTCATTGTCATGTGGAAACTTCAAACATGTAATGTCCTCTTCTCAAACCCTCGACCTTTCCAAGAACCATTGGTCTTTTTTCTCGGTAAACCGCTAGTCGGAAGATAAATTAGGTTTTGAAGAGGTCACCGAGATGATGGATTCAATGGCGATTCTCCGGTTTCTGCATTTCGTGATGTCTATCTCGCATTCGTAGTGATTTTCCGCAGAATTTACTATTTTTAGTAAATTCTATTTTTGGCAGCTAACAGGTTTGTCTCAGGCAGTTGACTTTCCCTTTCAGTTGACTCAAGTGGCGTATTCAGTTTCGGACTTCAGAATGCAGTTTTGGAGAAATGAGATTATTTCACTTAAAAATAACATTATATTTTAAATGTTATTTTATGACCTTGGCCTAGTCAAATAACTTAATGTTATTTTAAAAGGTGGACTTGAAGGGTGGCGCCATCATTGAGGGAATATTAAATTTATGTTGAAATTTATCAAAGTCCAATCTAGGCTTTAAGGAGGGCGCATTTATTTAAGTGAAATATTTAATGAAATCAAAATTACTGATGCTTGGAAAAGGATGCCATTTTGTGGGATTAGGGTTTTGACTTTGGAAAAGGTGTTAGGGTTTCAAGGAAGGTCAACAGAAGCTTATAAAAGACAGCCTTGGGGTCTCATTTGGGGATCTTTGGTCTATGCTAATGTTATGCTGCCAAATTGGTTGCGGAATTGCTTCGAGGAATGAATGCCTCCTAGTCTGGGCTCGACTTCGTGCTTGAGAGACAACACCTAGTGGAGAGGTTCGATTATTTGAGCGATTTTATAGTAAGTTTTGCATTGTTGTAGAGTTATTGCTTGAAGTTCAGATTTTTGCATTTCATAACTTTTCTGGAGTTGTTGTTTTGATACAGCAGATCCATGTTTTTACTCATATCTCAAAAAATACAAAAATGCTAGTTCTGGGTATTGCATCAATCTTTAAGTTTGTAAGGAGCGTTCATTTTCTCCAATTTATAGGTCTTAATGTTGTGAATTGAATTTTTAATGCCAAGTCGAATTCTTCAGCTGGGCCGTACCATTTAATGACATTGGGATTCGTGCATAATTCATGTGGGTTTTAGATCTGTTTTCAGTGTCTCATCTTAGGCGTCTACTTGGTTAAGGCTTAGTGCATTTAATCTCTAGTCAATCGGAGGTCATACGTGGAAGATATGAGCATTTAAGTCATTCATTAGACTGCTGTTTATGCATTTAATGAGCAGATTTGTAACAGAAAATAGAAATCAGTATTTGATCCTTGAAAGCATTGTGGTTTTGATATCACTATCCAAGATAAGAGTGGTTCTCAATGATGTAATGCTGATCCTGTAATTTCATGAGATATTGGCAGGCGAATGCTTCTTGTTTGTAAAACTGACAGTAGTACTGGCAGTCTTTCTTTCTTGTTCAAATCTGATTGTAATTCTCAAATTCATTTAAGTTATTGTAATAGTTACAGCTCCGCCCTATGGTAGCTACTTTCCCAGCTTGGGTTAGCAAGCACATTCTGGGTGTCGAGTATTTCCAGTTTCAGCATTTATTTCAAGCAATTAATTCTGTAATCACTCCGTCATATGGTCGCCCCTCACTCCGCCTCGGATTGGGTAGCACATACTTGACGTTGAGTTCCTTTCTGTATTTAGAGTAGAGATCCTCTGACCAATGCTCGCCATCATCGGCGCCATTCTGGTTAGAGTTGTTTTCTTGCACGTTTTGGTTTATTCTCTAACCCTAACGGGTGCTATGCTTTGTAATTTGTAAATCGAAAAACGAAAAAATTTGGCTCGGAATATTTCAGTGGTATCAGAGCCAAGATCCTGCCATCCTGTGCCCAACAAGGTTTAGTTGTCAGTCGTATGATAGAGAAATCAGTTTCTACACCAGAGGTCAGAACGGAGTTCAACTCAATTTAGAAGTGGCAGATAAACATGGCTAACAGAGAAGAGATAAAGTTGGAACAAACACTTTTTGAGACCGGGAATAGACTTGACAAAGAATGTAAGTCAAGGGAAGATGAAAGGAATAATCTTCAAATATTGGAACAATGTTTGAGACAGGTGAAGCAGTCACCTTCTGAATGGATGCAGTTGGCATTATCACCGGCATTTCACCTTTTAGTTCAGCCCTATTGGCTGGGACACCCAAATGAAGAAATCAAGCTGCTAATTACTTCTTGCTTCATGGAGTTAATGAGAATACTGGTTCCCATGACACCCTATGATGATGAAACCATGAAAATCATTCTGAATATGATTGTAGAAAGTTTCCAAGATCTTGATGAAACTGGAAGCAATCTATTTGCTAGAAAGGTTGCTATCTTAAAAACATTTTCAGATCTCTGGGTAAGTAACTTGCTGTTTGCCTTGGAAATGCATGATCAGATTTATCACTTGTTCCATTACCTCTTCATATCCACTTGGAGTGAGCAAGAAGAGGATGTTATTGCAGCTGTGAAGAAAATCCTTATTCTCACCATTAATGAGTTAGATGAAATTCCACCAAATGTCCAATCTCTCCTCTTGGACACATATGAGTGTAAAAAAAAGGATTCTCCTATTACTGCTATGCTGATCAAGGAATTATTTAATCAATGTGAAGAGAAATTGAAGCCACTTTTGGAGAAGTCTGAACAAGATGCAAGAATATTTAGTGATCCTGATGATATAGATAATTCCAAAGAGTCTATAGAAGGTCATATTGAAGATTTGGTAAAGAATGATTCTCTTCATGTTGCTGGCTCAACTTTTGAAGAAGTTCCACATGAAGAAATCAGTGACATACTTCCTCATGGTGAAGATAATGACGGTGAAGTTTTCAAAACAGCAAGCAATGAAGATTTTTCACTTCATTATGATGGTGACTTTGGGCTTGAGCAGAAAACTCGGTCTTTGGAGAGAAATGTTTTTGATGATATCAGTTTGAGGGATTTGGGACTTGACTTATTCAAAGAGTCATCACTACAAAGGGAGCATGATAAGTTTTTTTCTGTTGATTATCTTAATCAACCCACTAGCATTTGGGATCCGGGGGTGTTGGCACCAACGTATGAAAGAGAACCTTTGTGGGACGAATTTCCCTTTGATCCTGATGAAGACCAAAGTTTCGTTTGCATCGCAAGCTATAAGGAGGGCACAAAAGGAAAAATTGTCTTTCATGAAGAAGCTTGCTCTGAAGAGTTCCATGGTGACCCTTTCGAGTTGGTTGCAGCCACCAAGGAGGATGTTGTTTCTTCTAAAACTTTCAGAACAACATTCGATGATTCTTCGTTCAAGTTAGGGGCTGCCATAGCCTTTGAAGAAGAAGACCAAGTGGCTCTTGATGATGTAGAGTTTGAAGGTGTTACTAAACACAAATATGATTTTCCAATGCTTGAAGCTGATTGCAAACTTGGGGTCAAAGAATCTGTGAAGTATGATGTTTTCTTTGACAATGAGCACTCTCCACTAGTCAATGGCGAAGTTCATGAATGTTGGAGCAGCAATGAAGGCAGCAAAGACAAGGGACAAGGTGCTGATTTTCAGTTGCAGCCTATCAGCAGTTCATCATCTTTGAATTCTCATGATTGGGACAAACAATTCAAGGTGTCCATTGACAAGGAAGTGCAAGCTTTATCCTTGTTTGATCACACACATAGCTTGGTTGAGGAATTGTACTGGAAGGCTCAGCTTGAAGAGAGACAAAGAGGAGTGAAAGATGAAGTTGCTCTTCCCAATCTGCAACTTATCAGAAACTCTTTGGTAACCTTGAAGTCCGAGTACATGCACTTGGTTGAAGATCGTGATTATGCCATTGAAGTTGCAAAGAAGACCATTTGTGCTTCTCAAGATAGAGTGAGAAAGATTGATGAACTTTCTCTGGAGCTTGGATCAACAAGAGCTACGCTAGAAGAAACTCAAATGGCATTAATGGAAATAGAAAATCAGTTTGCTGATTTCAAAATTTTCACAAAGCAAGAGAATGCACATAAAGCCGAAGAAATCAAGCAAGTTTTTTGTGAGCTTGATAGTCTTCGAGAAGAGTTTGACCTTGAAGGTTTCACGAGAAGGACTGAAGTTACAAGTGCAGATTTAGATCAGCAAGATGGATGGAATAACTTTTCAAATTTTGACAATTCTCTCTTTGAAGAAGGTGATGAAGGAGATTATGGCAATCCTCTCTATGTGATGGAAGATGAAACAAAGAATGAGACTGAGTATGGTTTCCAGTGCTTGGATGCTTTGATCTCACTCCATGTGGATGTGCCACGTTTGTTGATTAGTCATGAATGCATAAGTGGGTTTGAGGATGGAGGTTCTACATGGGAGGTGACGAAGCAAGGTAATTTCAACATCTATGACATCAAGGTGTTGATGAGACAAGTCTTGGTGGCTGTTGGTAACTTCATTACAGCAGCAACGAGTGAAGATTTCAGACCTACTACTCAGGGGAAATGGGAAAAAGGTGAACTAGACTTTGGTGGGTGCACTCTTGACAATCCATCCCTTGGGTGGAATGATGTTTGGAATCATATTGATCAGTTTTGGGAGCTGAATTTGAAGCCACTCTATGTTTCATACTCCCTTAATGTGGAAGCTTTCATGGTTAAGCTTCAAGGATTTACTACATGGGACATCAATTTCGTGAGAAGGCACTTGGTTCTCACTAGCACTTGGGAATGTGTAGAGATTTCTTTTCAGTGTGTTGAAAATAACTTTCAGTTGGGTATCCATGCTGGGGATTCTCAACTTGGGTTGTTAAAATTTATTATTTATGGAAAAGACTTTTGGAGGGATAAGGATCAAATATCCAGATTTGTTGATGTTGTTCCCTTCTTTTCCAGCTACTTGATGGTTCCGTTTGTTCATCAACAAATGGATTGGAGAGAAATTTTGATTATGGGTTGGAGAGATCAACGATCGGTAGTTCTTGGAAGTGACTTTCAGCTCAGACAAGGGCAGATTTTGAGACACAAGTTTGCTGGTTGGTGGCAGACCAGCCACCTTACTTATGGGGTTACTTTCATTCAGGAGAGTTGGTTCCTCACTCCTGATCAAAGAGATGGTAGTTCTCTCATGGAGATGAATCTAGTGTGTTTTCCAACCACCTTGGAGGTGTCACTTTGCAGCTCGATGGTCATCTCACATGCTCACGCTTGGAATTTGGAGTGGTGTTGTTGTTTTCCCTTGGGTAGGACTCGAGAATCAGATTGCACTGCGCTGATCCTAGTCTTGATCAGCAGTAATTATTTGTTCCTTCACACTTTTCCTACCCTCCAAATTCATCTTATGATGGTGGATGATGTAAACTTTGACAGTTTACTCTCAGTATTGATTCATGACAGCAGTAGCTCACATGCTTTGGTTCACCATTCGGAGACTCATGGGGTTGGAACTATGATTGTTTTCTGTAGTCTTCATGGTTGTGCCAATATAATTCAGATGAGGCATGGTAGCTTTATGCGGAGACATGAGTATGAGTTTGTGGAGCTCTTGCAAAGGAATGCTTCCCTCCTTGCAAGAAGATTTGTAGAGGTCACACTTGCAGGCATGGTCCCGTTTGTTACCATGTGGAGGTATGGGGAGGAGTTCGATTTTGATTTGAATAGTCTATCTCTCCTATTGCTCAGAATGGTGATTGACAGTAGTATGGTTGATACTGTTAATTCGGGGGATCGTGGACATGAGATGTTGCATGATTTTGATTTCCTTCCTTTAAGATCTTTCAGTTTGAGAATCATAGATGGTAACACTTTGGAGTTACAAGGGGAGTCAGTGCAGCATTGGCATGATATTTTCATTGATGTGATCAGAGTGGTGCAGCATCAGCATGGTGGGTTTTTCCTGAGACGCATTTGGGAACCAGGGATCATACTTGTTGCGTATGGATTAGTCTTCAAATTACAGGAGTTGTGGCGGTATTGCTTGAGGACAAGCAATTTTGGGAAGGGCGGATTGTAATGTCCCTTTCTCAAACCTGATCTTTCCAGTAACCATTGGCCTTTTCTTTGGGAACCCGAAGGCTAGTCGGAAGATAAATTAGGGTTTCCTATTTTTGAGGAGGTCATTGCTCAGAGATGATGGATTCAATGGCAGATTCTTTCTGGGTTTTCAGAGAGCTTCGCAGGGGTATGTTCATCTCGGCATTCAGAGCATTTTCCAGGAATTTACTATTTTTAGTAAATTCTATTTTTGGCAGCTAACAGGTTTGTCTCAGGCAGTTGACTTTCCCTTTCAGTTGACTCAAGTGGCGTATTCAGTTTCGGGCTTCAGAATGCAGTTTTGGAGAAATGAGATTATTTCACTTAAAAATAACATTATATTTTAAATGTTATTTTATGACCTTGGCCTAGTCGAATAACTTAATGTTATTTTAAAAGGTGGACTTGAAGGGTGGCGCCATCATTGAGGGTATATTAAATTTATGTTGAAATTCATCAAAGTCCAATCTAGGCTTTAAGGAGGGCGCATTTATTTAAGTGAAATATTTAATGAAATCAAAATTAATGATGCTTGGAAAAGGACGCCATTTTGTGGGATTAGGGTTTTGACTTTGGAAAAGGTGTTAGGGTTTCAAGGAAGGTCAACAGAAGCTTATAAAAGACAGCCTTGGGGTCTCATTTGGGTATCTTTGGTCTATGCTAATGTTATGCTGCCGAAATGGTTGCGGAATTGCTTCGAGGAATGAATGCCTCCTAGTCTGGGCTCGACTTTGTGCTTGAGAGACAGCACCTAGTGGAGAGGTTCGATTATTTGAGTGATTTTATAGTAAGTTTTGCATTGTTGTAGAGTTATTGCTTGAAGTTAAGATTTTTGCATTTCATAACTTTTCTGGAGTTGCTGATTTGATACAGCAGATCCATGTTTTTACTCATATCTCAAAAAATACAAAAATGCTAGTTCTGGGTATTGCATCAATCTTTAAGTTTGTAAGGAGCGTTCATTTTCTCCAATTTATAGGTTTTAATGTTGTGAATTGAATTTTTAATGCCAAGTTGAATTCTTCAGCTGGGCCGTACCATTTAATGACATTGGGATTCGTGCATAATTCATGTGTGGGTTTTAGATCTGTTTTCAGTGTCTCATCTTAGGCGTCTACTTGGTTAAGGCTTAGTGCATTTAATCTCTAGTCAATCGGAGGTCATATGTGGAAGATATGAGCATTTAAGTCATTCATTAGACTGCTGTTTATGCATTTAATGAGCAGATTTGTAACAGAAAACAGAAATCAGTATTTGATCCTTGAAAGCATTGTGGTTTTGATATCACTATCCAAGATAAGAGTGGTTCTCAATGATGTAATGCTGATCCTGTGATTTCATGAGATATTGGCAGGCAAATGCTTCTTGTTTGTAAAACTGACAGTAGTACTGGCAGTCTTTCTTTCTTGTTCAAATCTGATTGTAATTCTCAAATTCATTTAAGTTATTGTAATAGTTACAGCTCCGCCCTATGGTAGCTACTTTCCCAGCTTGGGTTAGCAAGCACATTCTGGGTGTCGAGTATTTCCAGTTTCAGCATTTATTTCAAGCAATTAATTCTGTAATCACTCCGTCATATGGTCGCCCCTCACTCCGCCTCGGATTGGGTAGCACATACTTGACATTGAGTTCCTTTCTGTATTTAGAGTAGAGATCCTCTGACCAATGCTCGCCATCATCGGCGCCATTCTGGTTAGAGTTGTTTTCTTGCACGTTTTGGTTTATTCTCTAACCCTAACGGGTGCTATGCTTTGTAATTTGTAAATCGAAAATCCAAAAAAATTTTGGCTCGAATATTTCAAACACTTATGAATGATCGATAGACCACTTTCACTGAAGCCAAGGTGGTACAAGCTACAAATGAAATTAAGGATTGTGGAATAATTGAAAATGTTACCTCCAAAGTCTTAGGTCCTATTTGTAAGGGTAGCATGATTAATCCGATCGTAGGGCATGAAAAAATAGTATGTGTCTTAATCTATGTAGTTAGTTTATTATATTCATCTTGATATAGCTTATGTAATACTAGAAACTCCTCTATGATCACATTCTCATCACAAGTGAGATCTATTAATATCCCATTAGTGGGCTTATTATAGATTTTTCTAGCTATGTAAAGAGTACCATCATGAAGTTTTTGTAGTATGTCTTTAGCAAAAAAAGTGATATCAAGAGACTTAGTGGTTTGGCCCTTACGAGGGATAACATCTATCATAGCTACTAGCTCATCCATAAGAATTTCTGTAGTAATAGGGGGAGGTGCATCATGTTGTTCATTATTTGTATCAACAGTCATTACATTGGTGGTTGAAGGTTTGCTAGCATTGACAAATGAAGTAGTGTGTTTAGGCATGGGATTAGTGAAAATTTGAAAATTTTGGATAGGGGGTGCAACAAACTTATTGCCTTGATCATTAACACCCATAATGGGAAAATGGCCTAAATCAATGAGGTCTTGAACTAAATGTTTTAGACACTTGCAGTGTTTAGTGTCATGTCCATTTTGGTGATGAAAATGACAATAAGAATTAGGTTTGAAGGTGGGTGGTAAAGGTTGGTTTGGATCAAGCAGTTGGATGGGTGGAAAAGTTAGAAGGAATTGTTGAATTAATTGGTTCATTGTATTATGAAGGGTATCAAGTAGGGAAGTAAACTATCTCTTCGGGTCCCCATAGGTATAAGGAACTACTACTTTAATAGCTGCCACTTGATTTGGAATGGATTGGGTTGGCTGAGGTTGAGGAGGTGGATTAAACTAGAAAAAAGCCTCTATTTGGTTTGAAAAATTTTTGTTCGTTATTTTCGTGTTGATTGTTGTGTTTAGGTTTATCAAATTGGTTAGAAGTGGATTTTGAATCATGACTTGAAACCGAATTATGGTATTCACACAATGTTGTGAATAAATATATAAATGAAGGGAATTTCATCATTGTTAATTTATCCTGAAGGTGTGTGTGCAAGTTTTTGATAAGCATCTTTTGCAGATGTGCGTCAAGAATCTTGACATCAATTTGAGCATACACAGATTGGTATCATAAGATAAAATATGTTACTTTTTCATTGGTGTTTTTTCTACATCACATAAGGTCATCCATTTTCTTTTTACATGTCATGTGAACTTTAAAATGACTAATAAAAGCATCCACCAATTAATTGAATGAACGGATGGAATGATTAGGAAAGTTGGAAAACCATTCTAATGCAGTGTCTTTCAAGGTCCTTGGAAACAATTTGGCTAATAGTTTATCATTAAGGATGAATTCACTACACAAAGTTGTATAGGCATTAACATGGTTGAAAGGCTCTCCAGTTCCTCCATATTTCTCAAATTGAGGCATTTCTAACCCTTGTGGCATCGAGGTACGTAAAATTTCTAAGGATAAGGGGCTACTATGGTAATGATATGTAAGTGGAGCGGATTGACCATGGCTAATGGTGGAAAGTTGATGTTGCATAGATGAAATAGTCATAAGGAGTTGTGTAAGAAGGGGATCAAGATATGTGGGTTGAGGTGGAAGGGAAAATGGTGATGGAGTGTAGGTGATATGAGGTGAAGTGAAAGGAATACTATGAGGTGTGAAGGTGGTGGAAGGGACTTGTGATGCCACAAGAGAAGTAGGAATGCTAGTGGAAATTGAGAAAGAAGTATATTGATGATTAGTTGTATGGACTTGAAGATTGGTATAAGTTGGTATGGAAGCTATGGTTGAAGGGGGAGAAACTTGAGATCCTCCTTGGCTTATAGTAATGGTTGTGGATTGGGTATTAGAAGTGGGATGTTTATTGTAAATTTCAGAAATCTTCTTCATCACTTGCAAGCCATCATCACTTTCAATCAAATGATGAGGATTATCAATGGAAGGTATGGTAGTTTGGGAAAAAATTTCAAGTGACAAGTCTTGTTGTAAATGTGCAAATTCTTCATGAATACTAATGAACTTTTCTTGAGGAAGAGATTTTTTTGGTTGTCAATATGCATTGGATAGAAAGATGAAGGCATAGAAGTGGTGTAACTTAGGAAATTTTATGGTTAGCAGATTAACGCATTAATCATAAAAACCCCAAAAAGCTAACTATGAAGAACAATGGATGGAATGCATAAAACAAGAAAAATTATACCAAAGAGTCCTCAAAACCTCCATGAATTACCTCCATAGCCCTTCTCAACTTGCTGAAATCTAATGACCATGGCAATTACAAAGAAAATGTTGAAGGATTTGAGAAAACTTCATGCAATACTATGCTATCATGCAAATATTAAGCATCAAACTGTGTCTAAACTATGAAAAGTAAAGCCTATGACAAAATGAATAGAATGTAAGATTGCCTAAGACTCAAAGAGCATGAGATCAAGTATGCAAAAAATGAAAAGATAAGAAGTGTCCTAAATGAGATCAAAATTAGCATTTTATAGAAAATACAATTTTGGATGGATGACAAAGATTAACAGTTAGTGAATGCCCTAGAATCAATGGCCAAGATTGTGTGTGACAACCCATAATTAGGGTTAGGGAAATTATTTGAAATGAGTATCCAAGATGCAATTTGAGAAAATCAAATTGACGGTTGAAAATAAATGTGACAGGAAGATAAAGATTTGGAAAATCAAATAATTTTAGAAATCACTTGATTTATAGAAGAAAATTACCATTTTTGAATTAAAAATAACTAAAAAATGTGGAGTTATGTGATAGTAAATAATTGATTTTGAATTATTTACTAAAAGAAGTGGAAGTTAGCAATGTGAGGTCATTTTAAATAAATAATTTTATTTAAAATGGAGGAAATGTCAAATAAGCCAATTAAATAATTAAAGATAATTATTTAATTAAAGGAGGTGACCAATAATTAAATAAATAAATAGGATATATCTATTTAAATAATCAAGAGGAATTATTATACAAAGATAATTAAATAAATTAAGAAATTTATTAAACTATAGGAAGGCATTAGACAATTAGTGACGTATTAAATAAATAAATAAAATTTATTTATTTAACAAATCAAGATGAATAAAAAGACATGAACTAATTAAATAATTCTAAATTATTTAATTAGTATTCAAAAGTGGGTCAATGAAATAATTAAAGTGTGTTAATTATGCTAGGAAAAAAGATGAAAAATAGAGCTTGCAAGCCTAGGTCATTTTTATGTCTCTACAAGTGGTATTGTCAGGGCCTAATGTACCATTTCCCATATTAGGAGTAGGAGATCATGAGATCCCAAGGTCCACAACGAAAGTGTTATTATGGGAAGCAATGAGTCTAGAACTTCTTCTCACTAAAGTATTATCAACAGGGCACCAAACACTCATGCATGTACCACTATGGAGGAGTGAATGCAAATGTAAACTAATCTAAGAGTTTGAAATGAAAATAATGGAAATATTGCTAACTGTAACTAAGATATAACGAAAGAAAATAGAAATGCAAACAAATGCTAGAAAAGTGCTAAAAGTGTTGTTTAACAAGTGCAGAGGGACTGATTCACCCTAGGTGGCGAATGAGTCCCAATATGCAAAATTTTGTGTTTTTTAGAAATTTTAAGATGAATTAAATGTCCTACAGAATGTAAAAAATGATGCAGAATGCATATTTTTACATTTTTCAATCAGATGCAATGCAAAAATGAAAGCTAAATGAAGTTTTCACTAATGCAAGATAAAATATCCTAAAATGCAAAAATAAAATAATGTACTAATTGAATGTTAATACAAATTCAAACTAGGATGCAATATGTAAATGAAATCATAAATGAAAATTTCTCAAAAGTTAGGTTCACCAAAATGAACCGTATATTTTTAGCTCTTAGGACTTCTCTAACTCTTCTAGGGTTTTTCACCTAAAAGGAGAGAATTAGGCCAAAAATGCTAACTAGTTCATTGAAATAATGTTATGTGTTATGTTGTCTAACCTAAATAAAGTTAAATAAATGTAGTTGAATAATATAAATGTATGAAAATGAATGCAAAACTAAAATTAAAGCTATGTTTGAAAACACGTTGTGATATGCAAACAATGAAGTAAATGAACAAATTATTAAAGCAAAAAGAAACAGGATGAATCTGAGCACACCTGGATGAAATGTGATGAATCTGGAATGTTCTAAATGTTGGTGGAAGTTACTTATTTTTCACAGTGGGACTCATTCACCCAGGGTAGTGAATTAGTCCTCCTCTTGGTGAAAAATTATCGAAAGCAAGTTTTTGTCTGTTGGGATCCAAAAAATGCAAAATTCAAATTTTCAGTCCTAAGGTGGGACTCATTCACCATAGGTGGTGAATAAGTCCTCTCCCAAATTTCTAAAGAATTAGTAGACAACTCTGCAACACCAGATTTGGAAATAACCCCTTCTTGGGTTGCTAAAGTCAATCCTGTAGAAAACGGATAGAAAACCTTCTCCAAGCTTGAAATAGACTTAAGTTGACTTGAAGCACCTAGTTGACTTGAAAACCAATCTTCAACACCAAAAACCCTATCAAATTTGCATACCTAGGTTTGAAAACAAACATGCAAATATGGGAAAATGGTTTAAGGTTAGTGAATGGGGGTTTTCCTTGGTCAAACCCCACTTTTGGTAATCAAAACTTCAATAAAATAATGAAATGAAAAGGAATGATAAACTAAGAAAATGAAATTTCTATTAACTTACTAAACCCTTGATGGTGTAAATATGAAGTAATGTCAATGACTACTTCAAAGTGCTTGAATAGTGCTTGAATTGATGTTGTAGAATGTTTTAATGCTTGACATGTGAGATGGAATGCTTGAATGAGTGAGGAGCTATAAACTGAGGTGAAAATCACATATTTATACACACGTGTGGCTTAGTTACCCCTTCATACCTCATCACATGCCGACATCAAGTGATTTTGAATAAAATATTGAAAGGAAATTGAAAATATTTTGAATTTGGGGCCAAGAGGGACTGATTCGTTAGCCATGGCGAATGGGTTCCACCTAGGACCTAAAAACAACTGTCGATAAATATGTTGTATTTAATGTTGTTTGTCAGGATAATACTCAAAAATACACTTAATTAAGCATATGAGAGCATAAATGGGGTCAAATAAAGCATGATAAAAGGATAAATAGTGAAGATATGCCTAGAAAAGCATGAAATATTGTTACAATACTTTACAACACTTCAAAATAGGACTTGTTGAGGAATAAAAAGGTGATTTTTAGGAGAATTTTAATTAATAGAAGAGTGCAAAAATGTCTTACAAAACTTCATAACACCTTCACAAGATGTTGTTCTTTGAGTTTTAGTACCTAAATAAGCATGTTCAAGCCATGTCACAACATAAAATTAGAGCAACATAGTTCCAACACCATGAAATAAGACCTAAAAGGCCATGAAAATGACAAGGGGCCATTTTTCTACAATACAATAATCATCATTAGATAAGCACATATCAGAAACATCATCATCACATAATGCATCATCACATAACATAAATCATATAGGTCGCATGAAACTACATCTCATATATATAATCACAAAAATATAATGTCATAGGATAGAGACATGAGAGATCCCAAAAATAGAGCTCGCGGGCTCGATATCCAACATAAAAAGTATCATAACATAATGTCTGAAACATGATAATGACTGTGCCATCAAAAAATGGACCCTTGTCATTTTCATGGTCTTTTAGGTATTTTTTCATAGTGTTGGAATTATGTTGCTTTAATTTAATGATGTATCTTGGCTTGAACATGCTTATTTTGGTGCTAAAACTCAAAGAATGACATCTTGTCAAGGTGTTGTGAAGTGTGGTAAGACATTTATACACTCTTCTAGACTCTATTTAATGAATCTGACCTAAAAATCACTGTTTTATTCATCAACAAGTCCTATTTTGAAGTTTTGTAAAGTCTTGTAACAAGATTTCACACTTTTCTAGGGCATATTTAAAATATTTACACCCTTCTCATGCTTTATTTTGTCTCTTTATGCCCTTGTATGCTTATATTAAGTGTATTTTTGGGTCATATCTCAACAAACAACATTAAACATAACATTATTCCAAAAACTTGGTTTTGGGTCCGAAGTGGGACTCATTCACCAACGGTGGTGAATGAGTCCCCTTGGACCTAAATTCAAAATTTTTCAAAAGTTCTTTTAGGATTTTACTCAAATTCACTTCATGTTGGCCTGTGATGAGGTATGAATGGATAGTAAGGCACAAGATTTGTATAAATATGTGATTTTAACCTCATTTTACATGCCCCATTCACTCATTCATTCAAGAATTCATAATTCAAGCAATCTTCAAGCACTCAAG
>VDFB02149452.1:0-34584 GCA_007258455.2 Sequoia sempervirens | reverse complement strand
ATCAAAGCAACACTAGAGGCTGGCACCAGTAGCTTTACTAATGACAACATAATGCAACTAATCAAAGCATGGATAACATCACTATTCACACTCTTGCAACAATCTCACCCAACAATAGACATTAATGACAACACAGGCTTGTTGACATCAATGGCAACACTATCTGCTCATACTTGCAACACTAATTGCATTTCATTGGAGACATTTGGAGGTTTGGAGCATCATTACATAATTAGATTTGCAAATAAGATTTGGAGCATCATTGCATAATCAGCTTTGAAGATCATATTTGGAGCAGCATTGTTGTGGCATTTTGTGAGCATATTGCATTAGGGTTTTGCCCCAATTTGGAGTGCCACTTTGGAGCAGGTTTGAGTGCCCATCTTTGGAGGGCAGTTTTGCATGTTTAGAGTAGCAAACCCTAAGCGCTTGCCAAGGAGGAATTCGTCCACCTAGGGTTTGATATTTGAAGACTACTTTACATATATTTGGTATGTACAATCATAGTTTTAGGTCTGATTTGTAGAGCAGAAATTTGGGCATATGTTTGGCATGTTTGAGTCCATGAATTCATTGTAAAATCTGTCCAAAATATTCAGTTTTGTAGCAGCAGACTTCTTTAATCAGAAATCAAATTTATTGACCTATGTTTAGCACTTGGATGGTTGATTTTCTTGGTTGCCATCAAGGTTGATGTTATCTATATGTTTGACATGGTTTTATGGATGTTTCGCATATGTTTATTGGATGCTTATAAGTATTTGTCATTCTGAAAATAAAAATCAGAATTTTATCCTAGGGTTTGAACAGAAAACTAAATCAGAAAAGTGCAGAAAAATAAATCAGAAACCTAAGGTAGAAAACAGAAATTTTAGGACAGATCCCATTGGGGATATTACAAATTGCCTTGTTATTGATATGGTAAGTTGTATTGTTATGAACATATAGCTCAGTCCCCAAGAAGAATAAGGTTAGTTTAAATTATTCACATTTTGGAAAACTTAGCATTCATCTTTCAAGCCATTCATAGCTCTAGATTACCAATGTATTTGAAAGAGCAGAACATATGTTACCTAGTGGGTTCTCATAACTCACTCAAAACTTAAATCCAACAAAAGAAATGACACCCATATAAGAATTTCTTTATTTCTAAAAGTTAGTTGACAAACTTCTGTCAAATCAGTGTTACACTGTTAACAGATCTTCATAGGTGTACGGAGATGTACGGCTGGTTTTATTGGAAAGGGCCTGAGATTTAACTAGATGGTTCATTATTAATATATGAAGAAACAGCTCTGGACATCAGATGTCAGGAAAACTTCCGCCACTACATAAGAAATCAATATCAATTTTACATCAAAAAAATGAGTGTATCTAGTATACATCATATAATGTACACAGCTTCAAAGCTTGGACTTCAACCTAATATTTGCTTTAATAAAATCCTTTGCTGAAGCCGATCGCTGGTAACTACTCTGGATTGCAACCTAAACCATAACAGAAATGATCACTGGCTGGCCTGCATTCCAGCCAAAATGTATTCTTCTCTGTTGCTTAATGAACACTTCACAAATTTGAAATTTCATCAGAAGTTTTCTTTGTGAAAGTCGAATCTAGTGTTAGTTTTACGAGTGAAATCCAATGAAAGCTGCTTTAATTCCGCTACAAGCCCTGCAGCACCACAGTAGAACACTCCTGCACAAACACCCTTTTAATCAGGACAAAAGACTTAAATGGTTCTTGATTTATATGTTATACTGGAGTATATTGAGATAAACTGTATTGTATAAGTAACTTACCAACTGTTTTATTTGGGTGCTTCAGAGCAACGCCCTTGAACACCTTTCTCCAATTTGGTTTGGCAAAATGTGTTTTTACCTGCAGAAAATGTATGTTGGTGATCAAAACCATAATCCACAACAACTTAGAATACAGTAACAAGCATCTATTATATACAGGAAGTGTTTAGTTAGTAGCTAAAACGAATGAAACAAACTTTTTAAGTTGGTTGTACTCAAGAGGTAAACCAGTGGGGGCTTTCACAATCAAGGTCAGGTGCAGATTGTGGTATCATAGCCCTGGTCTGTGATTAAAAAGGGGCAATCTAAGAAGAAAACATTAAAAACTTTTGAAAGGGTCTTTTCTACTTACTCTTGTGCCTGATACAATATCTACCCCATTCTTTGCATGATTAAGAGCTTGGAGCATGGCAATCAATGCAGATCTAGCATCCCCCTCCTCATAAACACTGGTACAGTAATTATGAAGTTCTATGATCCCCTTTTGATCAAGTTCTGCAACTTCATTCATAACTCCTTTGAACCATTCAAATGAGCCTTGTTCTCTGGTAACCCAATAGAAATATGCACGAGATGTGTTAAAGGATTTCTTCTTCTGTTTCGTTCCATTCTCCGGATCATCTTCTTCATCCTTGAGTTTCATGTTGTCGACAATGTCTTTCACAATGCTTATGAAGGGAGTAGCACCAATGCCTAATCCCACAAGCAGAAGGACATCAAATTTCTTGTAGTCTTGTGCGGGAGCACCATAAGGCCCATCTATCAGCAATCTTGGGAATCTGTGTACGTTCACATATTTTTAGGTCATTATCTCCTTAGATTGATAATTCCTCCAACAATGTGTTTTTTTGTTTGTTTTTGTGGTCACAAACGCATTTGAAAAACATGAGGAAAATTGTTTACCTTGGATTGTTTTCTCCTTGCATTAAGTCAGCTCTCAGTAGACCACTCTTGCCGCCCATAGGAGGTTCACAAACCTGGTAATAACCCAAACAGACGACAGACAATGCATATTCTGATTCAGATTAATTATTTATAAAATTTAAGCGGTTGATTCAGAAAAAAGCAGGTTGTAACTCAAAATTGTCAGTTGCCAATTCAGAGAAGATAAGAAGAATTTGCATAAATTTTTTATACCTCTGAGAAAACAGTTTTCAGCGTTCTAGTCCAATCACCCAAGGTCCGAATATGCACACTCAAGTAATTGTCTCCCGGAGCTGATGTTATTGAGAAGGGATGCCTGCCAAGCTATCTTTGTTAGCAACAAATTATACTTTGTTGAAGAAGAACAATTATACTTCTACTTAATGGGTATAAATAAGGTATATGCTTACCATTCAAATTGTGATACTGCAGGGCAGTTAACGAACATATATTGCCCACTTTTGTACTTGAAACCTTGAGGCTTTGACATTTGCAGAGCCAGAACATTGCCTGGATAAATGGCTACCTGTACCAAGTGAAACTCTTTCTCTTAGTATTAATAGCAGAGATTCTCAACTTCTGCAAAACTAAGATACATAATAAAAGTGATTAGCCAATAATGATACCTTGATCATTTTAACAGATTTGTATCCTGATCTGAAGGCTCTCACTATTCGTTCTGCACCATATATTAACACTGGAATTGCGAGGTACATCCATGTCTGCAATAGAGAACGTGCAAGGTATTGTTTTCAATCTCAAATTGTTGTGGCCTATTTGACTTGCAACATGTGTGCTAGTTTAAGACTGACTAAAACCAATCATGATGTAAGATTGAAAGTTACAGATTGCTTACCGTTTTCTTGTACCATTTGTGGCTGAGATACAGCTTTATTCCATGGACTATCAGTAGTGCATAGACAATTACAAACAAATGGTGGGAGTACCAGAAGGCATTGAATCCTGTAAGCTTCTTCATGAATTTTGGAAGATTCAGCCTATTCCTTCTAAACCAGGGAGTGGCAAGGACAAACGCAATTGCCATGAGCACCACCATGATTATACCTGTAACGCCTTCAACCCCTTTAATAAACCACCAGTAATCAGGTGGCCTTTCATCTCCGAAAAACGGTTTCATAGGTTCATATTCAGCATCTGTTGCATGAAGAAGACGGGGAAAATCACATGTTAAATGAGCTACTGCATGAAGTCCAACTCCTATTGCTACTGCTGTTGCAATAACCTGCAAATTCCCACCATCAAAATTTAGCATATGTAATTGAAAGTGTTCAGGCCCAAAGTATCCATTTTCATTTGGTCATTGTTGATCCTTCTCTTATTCTTAATTAGTATGAGATTGAACATTTCTTTTCTAAAGAGGGATTCGGAAGTTGCAGACTGACCTTGTGAAAATTAAGGTTGTCATCAAATGGAACTGCAACACCAAGCTTGGTCTTATTGCGGAGCCATGTGATGGTGTTTCGACAAACAGGTAGCAAAACTAATGCCATGTTAAATTTGATTGTCTCTGCAGCTCCCTTAGCAGTGCACACACAGTATCCCATCACATGATATACTGCTCTGTGCTTGTATTGTATGAATTTCCATGCAAATAGCCCTGCTACTATAGAAAACCAGAGGAGCAGAATCCATACACGCTTCCAGTTATCTTCCACAAAGTATTTTGTCTTTTGCCACCATCGTTGAATTGGATTTCTCATTGGTGTATGACCCAATTTTTGGCTCAGCATTTGGCTCAAAATTTGTGTGCTGTTGCCTGGCTTGACAGCTTCGCCTGGACCCTGTAGTAGCAACATTTCCAGATTCTGAACCTGAGCAATCAAAACAAATTTGTAGTTAGACCTTTTGAAAGGATTAAAATTCCTTTTCTTCCTATCGTTAGAACATCCAAAAAGTTATAAATGTACAGTACTTTCCTAAGAATAATACCTCAATGAATCCCAAATTATTTGGGTCTAACTCTTCCATGATGAGCGCTGCGTACTCCTCGGCCTGCTCTTTTAGCTTGGATAGTTTGTTTGCAGATGCACTTAGCATGATAACCTGTTACAAGGGATTCATAATTAGCTTTTTGCAGAATAAATCTGTTAAATCAAAATGTGCAATCGAAGAAAGAAGATGGAAGACAACGAAAAATAAATGCCTACCTCTTTGACTTCTTCTTCAGTGATACGGCCATCGGCATTCTTGTCGACCCTGCACACATCGAATTTGTTAAGAATGGCAGACTATATTTTAGAATACAATATTATTCATTCATACGAATCATTACTTAGTTTACATCAATAACAGATGGCAACCCAACCCTCACATGCACATCTGATAGAATTTCTCACAAACCAAATTTGTGATTTGTTCCTATTACTGAAATCTTAGATAGTCAATAGAAAACCCTGTTCAAAACTTAGAGACGGATTCCTATATGCTTTGGGAGGAAACTGCCTATGTCATAGTGATTAAAATTGGTGAACACTTACATATCAAAGAACGTTTGAAGTCTAGAATCAAAACTATTATCAGAAATCTGCTCCCAGAATTCCTTCAGTTCAGCTTTTGTAATGCCGGGGCCTGAAATGTTTCTCCTTCTAGCAAGTGCATCATACAATTCACCGGCAAACTCCTTCGAGTCCTTCATCCCTGCAATGGAAAAGCTGTCAATAATCCACAATCCATTTAAATCCCAAGGACCCAATACCGATTCTACTGAGCTCTGATAGCCCATCCAAAAACTTTTATTGGAAAGCAGAAAAGATTCCATTTCCCTTACCTATGCATTGGCCAAAGGAAGCCCGTGGAAGTATTCCATTCTCTGAAAGGTCATCAAAGTTCTGAGCAACCTTGTTCCACTCAGCGGTTCCAGCGGTCTTAGTGATAAATTTGAGTCCTACCAATGCATGATGGGCTCCTGATTTGTTCCGATCAAGCATTCCAGTAGGATGAGTTGTCCTCTTTGTCACTGATGCAAGGCGTCGGAGCTCTTGAGAAACCTGCTTTATCCTTGCAGAAGCGTTCCTCATCATAGATGATCCAAATGAAGCTTTCTTTTCCAGATCCTTAGCTAACAATGTCATCTCAGGGTCCTCCATGTCTTGCCCAGCAGCCTTGATACTGTGGACTGCAACAGAGTCATCCCTCACATCCAAAGTAATCTCCACATACCCTTCTTCTGAACCACCACCAGAGCTTGTAGAAGTCTCAGGTACATTAAACTTGGCACTCCTCCTGGCTCCTCTTTTGTTCAGTGGACCGCTCAGTGGACCGCTCAGAGGTCCACTCATAGGTCCACTGAACGCAACTCTGTCACCACCGGGAACCTCCATTTCAATCCCATTCTCGCCATGCTGATCTGTTGCTCCCTTCCCATAAAGATCTCTATCCAAACCCATCCCTACAGAAACAAATTAAGTCCCAATCAATTTGACAATCTACTTCCACTGTTCTAACTTCACAAAACACTCCGAATTATTAAACGCCCCCTTCTTGTCTTTCTTGTGAGTATACCTTCAGAAACTGATTGCAGATTCTGTTACACATGCACAGGCCATCGAGTTCCTCAATGAAGGACTGCAGTACTGGTTTTGTAACTCAAATTTTTCCACTGTTTAAAAAATAATTTTCTCTACAAGTCCCACTGTAGCATGTACCAATCCAATTTCACAGAGAAAAACAAAATTCTTAACGACCCATTTGTCTTTTTTCTTTCAGAAAGCTTCAGAATCTCATTGTACGCTCTTTGACAGATGCGCAAACTATTAAATTCCTATCTCAACCACAACAATATTGATTTCTGAACACGAATTCCTGAACAACCTAGAAGGATATATCTCTTCCCAAAGACACCCACTCGCTTTTCTTCTTTGGGTCCCAACTCATCAGATTTCTCTATCCCCTCCAAAACTACTGTTCATTCAACTCAAATTCCTGGACGGTTCAAAGTCATCTCTTAATAAAAAAACAAAGATTACTGTCACCAATCGAATTGCATCCACAACTTCAGTTCTTCTATTAACTGGTTGCACAGGCTCTGGGCACAAAACTCAGAATAACCAATTTGAAGATTTCAATTATCATTAAAACTACCAATCTAACAATCTTCTGCGACGGGAGATCTAAAGAGTTCACACCACCCTGACATTTTCAAAAATTTCTGCTGCTTTTATAAACTGGCTTGGGATTTTGGAGCTTTGACTTGAAAAAGGCATGTGGGTAATTGGAAGCAGTCACGAAATCGCGGAATCACAGACAAATTCAGGCCTAAAACTGGGTAGGAGGGAACACAGTTTTCATCTCGTCAAAAACAACTATTCTCTTTCCATCTTATTTGGATTTTAATTCATTTTAAAAATGAAATCGTGTTTTCAATTCAAAGGTAGGTGAACAAGTCCTTCCGCGTATAGCCGGTTTCTTCTCAACTCGGTCTACATTGTCCTCCCCGTCTGTCTGAACTCACCCACTAACAAAACATCACATCAATGACGTACACTCATCCCTGATGGGGATGAGCTACGACCGTCGATGATGTTCTGGTCGCCTCCAAAGCATAGGCTGAGTCGACATTTGTCGGCGGACCGGAAATTTTTTCACTTACAGGAGAAGATTTAGCCGCTTATAACGCTCAAGATCTAGTTTTTAACCGATTACGCGGAGAAGGAATTTTTATTACGAACTATTCAACTAACTGCGATGAATCTGAATAGGTTAAACTCTTACGCTGAAAAGAAAGATAAAATTTGCTCACTTTTTCGTTTGGTAAGTTTGACATCATAATCAGAATATTGACCGTGCACAGCGATTAAACATGTGAACTGCAATCGTTTTCACAGTTTTGGAATTTTTTGTTTTTTTTTTCTTATACAACTGAAGTATATAAATATCGACATCTGTTAATTTCAACCTTGCTTTCTCTTAAAATCCTTTTGCCAATCACTCTCGTCTGAAATTTGATGTTGCCCAGATTTGTCTTTTGGAATGTAGTTTGCCCTGCGTCAACAGCAAAAATAACTTCGTTGTTTACTCATTTTACTGTTAAGGATGAACTAATTTTAGTTTCCAAAACATAATTAAAAATAATTACTTTATTCCTTCCATTTACCAAATATCAAATATTAGATAAAATAATAGGACTTTATTTTATTTACATAATAAATATGTATTTTAATCCTTTTGATTTGTGACTCAAGATATTTTGAGAATTATATTTATACTTTATGACACTATCTCTTTCTACCACATGGAAGGTGCTCCATGCTATTTCATTTTTGTGTATGATTCATGATGATTGCATTTTGATTTTTTTTCTATTTCAAAGGTTTTGTATTCAATTTTTTGTGTGATCCATGATGTTATATTTTGTACTTTGTGTGATCTATGATCTATGGCGATATACTTTAGGACACTATCTCTTTCTACCACATGGAAGGTGCTCCATGCTATTTCATTTTTGTGTATGATTCATGATGATTGCATTTTGATTTATTTTCTATTTCAAAGGTTTTGTATTCAATTTTTTGTGTGATCCATGATGTTATATTTTGTACTTTGTGTGATCTATGATCTATGGTGATGATGTAGTCTTATCTTTTCATGATGTATCTAGAGATTTTACTTCATGTGATAGTGTAACTAGGGGTTGTAGGTGTAGTATACAAAACTTGGATTGATAAAGGAAAAGATTATTTTCCCTTATCCAATGATCTTGCAAGCACTACATTCAAATTAACTAGCCTTTTTTGTTTAAAGATCTAATATACTATTGTTCAAAGGGGATTACACTAATTAATCTAAAATGTTTTAACTAAAAATGATTAGTGTTACCTAGAAGCAAGCTAAAACACTAGAAAGAAAATAAACTATTGTTGTTTATCATAAAATAAATAACAAAATTAACAAGATGAAAGTAGAAATAGAAACTACTAATAGAGAGGAACCTGGCATTGCAATTTGAAGCTCAATGGACCGAATGCTAGCGCTAAGTGCAGATGTTTTCATGATGTGCTTTAGTCCTATACCGAAGAAGTTGTACTAGAGTTTGAATCTACCTTAGAAATCATGTTTGGTTTGACACAAGAATAAAATTGGAAAATGACAAATAGATCACTAGTGGGAGAATAAACAAAATAACAAATATTAAACTAAACTATTGCAATGAAATGACAAAAATGACAAAGAAATGGATGGAAAGACATTGAAAAACTTTAACAATGCTAAATATCTTCTCCTCAATGAAAACCTATAGCTAAATAAGATAGGAATTTTTTTTGTGATTCTATGGAACATGCCTTTAGGTCAAGCCTTAGGTTGGTTTTCCAACCTCTACAAATAACCTAAATTTTTATAGTAATAAATAAAATGTGTGTGTCGTTTATCCTAAGTGCATTAAGGAATGAAAAAAATAATAATAATGCTAAATGAAGTGCAATACAATGACAATGACAATGCTAGTGAATAAAGGATGTGACCCCAAGCACTAAAGGCTATAGCAAATGGGATTCAACAATAATGACAATTTAAGGAAATGAGAAGAAGCTAAAGTGAATAATACAATACAAGGTCACCTCAAATCACCTCACAAATTCTTTGAAGGAGACAATTTGGAGATAAAAATGCTTGTTGTAAGATTGCTTCTACACTTCCATGAGCTTAACAAAGTTGGAGAAAATTCACATCAATTGTATTGCTAGTATAAGATCAAAGTGATGTTAATAATGTAGAATAGCTTCAAAGAGTTCACCTTTTGCAAGAGAAATTGATAGCATGAAAAATATTATTTGAAAATGGGTCAGAGGGAGGAGGTAAATAGCAATTCAAATTCTCTGAAGAGTGATTACATGCTAACTAGAAAAGGTGATAGAGGTTGAAATGCTCAAGAATGGTCAAGGATTGATAAAAGGTTGTAGGACACTAGCACATGTGTAGATGTTTGGACATTTCCATCTACGAAAAGGTAAAATTACTAGGACATAGCTCAAGTACAACTCCTGGGACATGAGGTTAGGGAAAAACAACAATGAGATACTAATCCTTTGGCATTGTGATGGGGAAAAAGCTAAGAAAGAGGGTTAAAAACACACTAGGGGAATGGACACCAAAGTGATTACAAAATATAGTGTAAATTTGCAAGGGTATGTAATTTTCAATGGGAGGTTTGCATGGCAAAGGCAACTTTCCTTTTATAGCTAAAGAGGTGGGGAGAGGAATATACAAACCACAATTGGAGGTCATGAAATCAAAGGAGGAATGTTAGGGAATCCCAACAAGGATTTGTTTCTTCTAACCACCAATGAGGTAGGTGTAGAAACAAAAGAAGTCAAAGAAGGATGAGAAACCAAGTAATAAATATTCAACAAAGAGGATGAAGAAGGACCAACAAATAATGTCACTCTATGAAAAATTATTTTTTTATAAGACAAATAAGAAATTTCAATGTAGGGTTGGAGAGATATTATGGGGGTCATCCAAAAATAAAGGGAAAAGTTACCACACAACGAGAGTGATTGAAATGAATTGTGATGGATTATATTCATAGCTCCATTATGGGATAAATTTACACATGTCTATGCACAATTAAGGTGGAAACTTGCATGAAGGTGAGTTGTGGGTGGGCTATCTTCACATAAAACTAATTAGAGATAGGAATCATAGAGAAGGGGATGTTTAGGCATTTTGGTCCTACTTGGACAAAAAGAGCGATCAAACGTAAGGTAGACAATGAAATATTGTTGCATGTTCATATAAATATTTTAGATTGAGCTTGTACTTGTCTCTACACAAGTTCTGATGGATGCATATAATTTCCTTTATTATTTGTGTCACCAAAAAATGTATAGTTGACATTTTTATGCTCACTTGAGTCTCTCTTATGGAATTTGGGTTGATTTTTCCTAGATTTAATGTTGTAATGTGGCCAACACATTCACATTAGGTCTTGGACCCTTGTGAATCATTAAGACTTCTAGGTTGTCTTGTAAAGGTGTTGTGAAGTGTTGTAACTCACTTTCACACTTTTCTAGGACCCTTTCATCATAATTCACTTAAATAGCCCCTTTTTAATCACTTACCAAGTCTTATTTCAAAGTGTTGTAAAGTGTTGTAACTCACTTTCACGCTTTTCTAGACTTGTCATCACTAATTCAACCCTTTCTTATGTTTAAATGACCTATTAATACACTTTTCGCCCCCCTTAAGTGTGTTTTTGAGGATATTCCCATTGGAAAACATTTAATGCCCTATAATTCTTGACACCCACTTAATTTGCTTAAGTGGGACTAAGTTACCAATAGGGGCACGATGCTACCACAATAGTGGTTTACACTTTCTGGTAGATCCCGATTTTTGCTGAAATCACATATTTTTAGAAAATATAATGATTTAAGCCCTGAAAAGTTCCATTTAAAGGATTCCAATTGAAGAGGGTTTGATCAAACCACCTTAGACCAAGCCCCCTTGGATAGAACCCTGCTAGTTTTAAACCATACCTATAACATAGTCTCCTTTACACCTATCAAAATGCTGATAAAAAACCACTTTTGATTTACCTTTTGGGGGATCAAATGAATCCATTTAAAATTTATTTTTTGTAAGTATTAGTCTTTATTATAAGCTTCCAAAAAGTATAATTTTAATTAAATTAAATTAAATTATTATATTTATTTTTTATTTCTTGTGAATGTATGTTTTTTCATTGAAAATCAAGCTCTTTGTTCTGCACATGTGGAAAAGTATAAGATTATCAATTTTTTTTTGAAAATATGAGTGCACTAGATATTGAAGTCCTTGATCCAACAAAAAAAAAAAAATGAATTTCGATACATACAAAAAAGTTGTGTTATCGGTTGCCTATGTTTGAATTGTAATTGGTTTGACTTCAAAACTTGATTAAGGAAAAAATATTCAATAAAACACTATGAAACCAATTGTAAGCACTAGATATCGTAGTTACAAATCTAAATTAAAAAAAAAAAAATTACCCTTCATGGAAAAAAAGTTATGTTGTATACGGTGAGTGTCACTCCTTAAAAATGGTGTTTACTGAAAAAAACTAGTTTTCGAAGGAGATGGAAAAAAGAAGTGCAATCTAATTCCAAAAATTTGAAAAAATATATTTATAATCTATAGACAAAATGTCACAAATCACTAGTTTGCATCATCTCAAATTCCTCACTGTTTAGCCGCTATAGGTGTTAGAAAGTGAAGATTTAGCTAGAAAACATCAGTTCAATGTCCAGTTTGGCAAAAAATTGTAAACCAGTATTGTGGGATCACCCAACGACTTAGTCCTTTTTGGCACAAAATTCAAAATTATTTCAATTTTCTAGTGGGATTTTCTGCTCTAACCCTTGAGGTTGGCTTGTGATGTGTTATTTTTGGGAAATTTAGTAAAATCATGCATAAATAAGGGATTTTCTCCTCATTTATTCATCTCCCATCTCCTACAATCTTGCACCTATTAATCATTCAATCTTACAAGCATTCAAGCAATCTAAGCATAATCAAGTCATCCATTGGAGCACTTCATTGCATATCTTCATATTTCTACATCAAGGGTTTGGTAAGTTTATGACATTGCATGTTGTTTATTTATCATTCTCTTTCCATTTCATTTCATTATCTAGGGTTTGATTACTGTTACCAAATTTTCACCTATGGCTCAATTAGGTAGATCCCATTGATATTTAAAAGAAGATGGTACATTTTCTATCTCTCATACATTGCATTCATGTGTCTAAATGAAATAACTTAAAAGATTACAAAAAATTTAAATCATTGCATTTGTACAGATGCATGAAACGTAAGAAAGATTTTATAAATCTCTTATGAAAAAGTAATCTTTATTGAATGTAGAAATATTTGTTTGACTCACACAAGCCATGAGTTTAACTTTTGCTTATTCAACACAAATCAAAATAAACATATACATGAATAAGTAAGCGAAGAAATGAATGTGCATGTAGGGAGGGTAATCAGTCATTGCCTGAGAATGAATGGTTATGTTGTGTCTCCTTGTCCAACTGATGCTTGAGTTGTCTAGGCCTTCCTAGCTCCTTGATACTCCTGTTTCCTACATTAGGTCAAAGCAATGTGTTAGAGCAATGCTCTAAGCAATGAAAGGTTACATACCATACATGTTCATTTACCTATGCATGTATAAATTGGTCTTAATCTGTGTTAAACAAACATTCATATCCTGAATGTACTAGAGAAAAATAGTGAAACCATCAAATACACTTGAAGTACACATATGTTTTTTTAACTTGTTTGTTTCATGTGCAGCTATAGGTGTAATCATGTCTTTGTTTTGATCAATTATAATATGAGTGGGGAAAATGCGGTTCCCACGAGGGTTGAGCTCAACTCATATAAAGCAAATTTAAGTAAAAATTACATTGCTCATTGACAATAAGAAGAATTTCAAAGATTCATCAAGAGAGCAACACTGTCTCTAAGTATGATACATAATTCAAACCACTGTCACAAAAATCAATGCATATTAAAGGTAGTGAGGTGTACACATTGGGTTTAGTATCGTGCAACAAGTTGAATACATGATCAGTTGAAGATCAAACTGGGTATTCAAGAGGTAGTTATCTAGTATATACAATCATAGATTCAAAAGACAGTTTGATCTTATTTTCATAAATAAAACAATGAGTATTCACAAATAACAAGTGGCATGATAATGAAGAACAATATGATCTTATAAAGATACAGTGATATAGTCATCCATATAAGTCCACAATGTTCATGTGTGGCAATGCAAAAGATGGTTATCAAACTTATGGAGATGGTCTTTTTAATGGTGATAATAGAAAAACAGAGGAGCCAAGGATTTACAAGATCCTTGAAATAAAGTTAAGTCTTGTCAATAGAGTCAGATGCACAACATAGTCCATTTAAATAATATAAAAGGGTGACATTGATACTACAAGATGCTTTACTAAGGTCTATCGTAGAAATCACTCTGGCAACAAAGAAAATCATCAAATCTTTTCAAAAAGGTTTTGTTTCAAATATTCATGTATATGAGTATCTTACAGGTTTACAACCTACAATAATCAATCAACACTATTGTTTTCAAGATAAGAGCATATGAAGCAACATTATCATCACAGAAAGGTGCAAAATTAAGTGTTTGTAAGAACAATTTTCTCACAAAAGGAGGTAGTATGCTAAAGATTAATGCCAAGAGTTTAGAGGTAGATCATCTATGAGATGTTTGCCAAATCTTATATGGTTGTAATCAAGAGCTGATAAGAAAATGATAGTGATCCGTAATTAGAGTTTACAAAATAACTTGTAAATTAAATCTAATTACAGTAATTTCCCGATCTAATACAGAATTGCATGATTATGCCTTTTAACCATTGAAATTACAAAATAAGTAATTAGAAATTCAAATATTGAATTTAAACTAGAGAGAAAATTGAGATGGAAGAGAGAAGAATGAGACAAAGAAATAGAAGGATCACAATGTGCAGATTGATAACGGAGTTCGTCCAATGTGGACTACGTCTCCGGGTCCGCTTCTCAATGTTGGGACCGCTTTATTGATATCGCCAAGAAAAATTATGCTTTCTTACAATACCCAAGCTCCAAGAACCTGCAATAATCTCTCCACAATCTCTCACTCTTTTACAATTTTTGGTGTACAAAAGCACCTTGTAAATTCTCCTCCAAAGAATTATTTCTCCCAAAATGAACTTCAATAATTCTCCCTGTTACAATTCTCTCCAAGAAAATTCCCGTACAAAATTATCCACTCAATAATTTTCCCCATTGTCCCTTTACAAAAATCACCCCTTTATATACACATTTATTTGCTAATATGGCTTTAACCATATTATTTTGCAAATATTGCATATCTCCCGTATACAAGTAAAAATTCCAACCATTTCCCCCTTTTACAATAAAAATAACTAATATCCCGTTAGTATAACAAATTAATCTTTCAAAAATAAATCCACCTTTGGCTTTTATAATTCCAAGCCATACAATTAAAAAAACGAACCCCTTTAACTATGGGCCGTTATAATTTTGGACTTGCATTATAATCTTTAAAAATATCTTTTAAAAGCCCCTTAATAATCTCCTTGGATATTCTTTAAAATAAACCCGTTAAATATGAGAAAGGTGGTTAAAGGGGTTAATTTGTTGAAATGTAAGTTTACGGGATTTTTTTCCTCTCCTTGTTTTATGGGCAAGGGAAGAGGATTTTAAGGGATAAAATCCCACCAAATCCTCCTTGAATTCATAATTTTTAAACCATACGTATTTTCTTTTAACAATATGGTTTAATCCATATTCTTTTTCCACCATGTATGTGCCAACTCACCACTCTTGCCACGTCACCACCTGCCACGTCAGCTTGCTGATGTCATCAAAGTCAACCAAAGTCAAAATTTTGACCAACCTTTGACCAGCCGTAACTTTCACATACGAGCTCCATTTTTGAAACCGAATATAGTTCTGGAATCAGTGCGATGAGCACTACAACTTGGCGTCATTTTTATTTCATTTTGAGACAATCAATTTTTTGCCTTTTTGAACCCCTGATTTGCCTGTTTGACCGAACCTTTGACTGAGCATAACTTCTGCATGGACTCCTTTTGAGCCCATTAAAGTTGTCAGGATCATGTCTGCGAGCTCTACACATTGATGCTTCTTTGGATGAATTCTGAGACTATGGAACTTGCAGGTATTCTGGATCCACTTGGATCGATAGATTTGCTTGTTACATACCAATCACACATTGACAATGAAAAACAATACTGCTTAATGGAGCATGAATGCAAAAATAATGGAGCATAGTTTAGAGAATCATAAATGACAAAGGAAACAAACATTGGAAAAGAAAAATCCTTGTTTTTTAATAATGCAAACTCAATCTAGAACCATTTTGGATTTCAAAGTGAAAATGGATATCCAGAGTATAGGCTGTGGATGGGGTTTTTTGGGTGTATTTTCCATAAAATACAAGGAAAAACTCTCCTTTTTTTTATAGATTTCTCCAAAAGAAAGAATGTTGAAGGCGCATGTTTCTTTTCCTAACCCAAAAACATGGAAAATTCCTACAAGCATAGGGCCGTGGCCATGAAAATAACTGGTCCTCTTTTTTGCAACAAGAAAATGGATATACATAGAAGTGTTTGAGTATTTCTATAGGTGGATACAATGGAAAACTTTAAGCTTTCAGATGGAATAAACCCTCAAAGAAAAGAATAAATGTATGTATGGTCGCGACCTGTCCATGGAAATCCATGTACAAAATCAAAGAATGATTATTCTTTTGTTCATTTCCAAGTTCAAATTAAACGTCTTTTGCATATGAAGTAAAATGAATCGATTTAGAAACTTGCCTAAGTTTTTGTGTGGGGAGAAACTCAGCAAAATCCTATTGATTTCTTTCTAGATTTTCTCCAAAATCTCGGGCCAGGGTTTATTCATGGTGGCTATAAGTAAAATCACCAACAAAAAAGAAGTCAACAATAGAACAAATGAAGAAAATTTATCAGAATTTGCTCACATGACCATGGCCTAAAAGCTTACAAGGGATGCTTCAAGTGCAGAGAATTGTATGAATTTGTCAATAAAATCAAACTTACCATTTGTTTTCTACAAGAAACCTTTTGAGATAGCAAGAAATTGAAAAATTTAAGCTCAACCCTAGTTCCTCAATGGCAGTGCTGCAAATTTGTTGAAGTATGAAATGAAGAATGAAAGTAGAGGATGCTTTTCCCATGAGTTTTGGTGTTTAGGGTTTCTAAACCCTAAGTTAAATGCTGATTAAACATGGGCATTTTATGCCTTTTATTTCATTTCACATGAAATTAATGTATCCATGTAATATTCATTCTTAGTGAACTTGTGTGTTCACTTGTATATGCTAAGTAATGAATGATTTATGGAGCTTGCATTACATTAACCAAGTCCTACTTTGCATAGGTTGAAATTCAGATGTAAAACATTTATTAAGTGATAACTTATAAATCACTTTAATATTTGTTATGTAATTGCTAGATGAGATGCATTGATTCTTCAATTTGAATCAAAAGGAAGGGTTTGACATGCTTTCATTTATGTTTTGCAAACATCTAGGGAGGTTGGATTCAGTTTGCAAACATAAGGAGAACTTATAGGAGCCTTTATTTTTCTTTTTGGAGAAAATGAGAGCTTTTAGGGGGTGGTTTGATGTGTTGTCATAATTGACTTGGTCAAGTTTGACCTTTTCATCCATTTACAACCTTTTTGATGAGGATTTGCATGCTAAATTTTAGGTTTTTTGAAGGCTTACGAAAATGGAGCTTCTAGATCCTTTTTTGGTGGATCTTAATAGGGAGTTATTGGATATAATCACTTATGTTCAATTCATTGTAATCAGTTCTTACTTGTTCTTTTTCTACTCTGTGACTTTGGAGTCCTTTGAAGAAAATAAAATACTTTGTAACTCAGTTTGGATATGAATTCCAGTGAAAGCCTTGGGTGCAATTGACATGAAATTTTTTCCTTCTTTATTATTGCATTATTGTGTCTTTACATGATTGATCAAGTTATCAGTGAGAGTGTACTCATTTCCTCTTAGCTTTGTCTCATGACTTTGATGCCTTCATGCAAAAGTGTGTTATTGCAAGTTGCAGATTGTGTCATAGAATGCAAAAAATGACTTTTAGCAGTGGAGATACTTCCCTTCTTGAAGTTTTGAAGCTTCAAGACCTTTCTGTGAAGTATTGATGCAAGAACATACAACAATAGGTTGTGCAATTTGTTTTCTGTCATTGCAAGTACGTGTTTACAGGCTGGGTTTCATAGTCCTATTCATCTAGGTGCATCACCTTAGGGGTAGTTTTTAGTTTTAGTACTCTTTCTTACCCTTTTCCTTCACAATCAGTAGAATAGGTGATATCAATAGGAAGCCGACCTTCTTCGGAGGTTGACCTCAGCATACAAGTAACCCACAACTTTAGAGGTCTTCCCATGTTACACTGAGGTGTTGAACATTAGGTTCAATAGGGTGCAAATTTCAAAGATAACAATTACCAAAGTAGGATTTGACCAAGGCAATCCCTATACTTTAACCCTTAACCATTTTTCTCTCTTTACATGTGTGTTTGTAGACTTTGTAGGCAGATTTGTCAAAGAAATAGGTGTTGAAAAGTGGTCAAGAAGTCACCAAAGTTATTCAAGTCAACATAACCCTAATTCAAGCTTGGAGACACTTTTTATCCTATTTTCTACAGAATCAAGAGCAGACGCCTGTCAAAAAGGCAAGTGCAGAGTTGAAGGTACAAAATCCTATCCTGAAATTCCCAAAATCCACAAGTGGACTAAGTCACCACTACTAGTGAATTAGCCCCACTACCAGGCTTGAAAAGTGGTTTTTGCATTTTTGGATACCCATTTGGCAGATTCTTGTTCTGACAAGTTTTCCCTGAAACTGGGACTAAGTTGCCCAGCCTAGTGTAAGTGTCCCAGTCAACATTTTCAATCAAATTTTTTAGGATTCTAGAATCTCTCCACATTAGATTTCAAATTCTAGGTGCACCTTTCCAATTCTGTTCAATTATTTCATCATTTACTTGCATTTTTAGGTGTTTTTGCATATCACAGTGTGTTTTCCAGCACTTTCTATTTCTTAGGTTTTGCATCATTAAATAATTTTATTTTTAGATCAATGCACTAGTACATAATAATTAGGCATATTACATCTCATTTACATTAATCTTGAGTGTAGACATTTGCATTTTGGACCCCATTTCCCTTTCTCCTTTTAGGTGAAAAAACCTAGAAGGAGCTAAAGCAATGTTGGAAATCCAAAATCTTTGTCCACATTATTATATTAATCATATTACTTGGGTCAATGAATACTCCTTGAATGTGTTTCCCATTGATATCAATAAAAATCTATACAGGTTCATCATATATATTGTCAGGCATGTTAGTGGAAGAGAATAAAATGGTAAGTTTGAGGATGGAACTCTCTTGAGATAGTCAAGATGGGGAATCCATCATCCCCACCACCCTAGGAAAGGATAAGAGGACCTACCAACATAAAAATATTTCACAAGCAAAGTAGGAGCAAGGTTGACAGAGTTATAAGAGTGTTGTGGGAATGGGTTGGTGTAGTTTGAAGTTTCTAATTGGATTTTTTAATATACTTATTACTCCTATCATTCACACTAGAGACCCAAATGTTACTAGAATTGACATGGTATTGTACTATGTGCTTAAGAAACAAACATCTCTTCTTATCATGATAGGGAAATCTATTGTACTAAAAAAAATCCTTTGAGTCATAAGAAGGTAGAAAGGGTTGATTTGTGTTTATAGGTCTATAGGAAAAAATTGCACTAAATTTTTGTTTAGGAGCTATTGTAAAATTAAATACAAAGACTTAGACAATTTTTTGAATTATGTATTTATTTGATATTTTGTAGAGGAAACAACCTAGGTAGTAGAAGGTGTCATGGAAGAAACATTATTTATAATAGAAGAATTATTATTAAGGTAATTTTATTCATTTTAAAATTAAACAAGGAAGAAGAGCCCTTGGATGATGGAATAGGAGTCAGTGAGGCAAGTGTTTCAAATTGGTTGACTATTTGTTGATAATCATAGAGGGCTATGCAAAGATGTGTAAAAGAAGGATACCACATTAATAAAACTTTATCCTTGATTAGGGGCTAAAGGTTTTCATTAAGAAACCTCTACATATTAGAATCATGGAGTACATAAAACATCTATGAGAAAGAGATTGGTATATAAAAATAAAGTCAATTACTTTCTTGAATGCATTCCTTGATTTTAATGCACCAAGTCAGTGAAGATGACTCGGGGGCCTATATTTTCTTGAATTTTCTATAAGAACTAATTTACCAATTGATTAGAAGAATTTATTGAATGCATAGGAAGAAATAAAAATTAATCATGGATAGTGTCTTTCAAAAATTGCAAGAATAGCTTTGCTAACAACTAGTCTTGAAAATTAAAATCACTACATTGTATAGTGAAACTATACACATGTGTCTATAGATTTCCCTTTCCATTGTATCTCAATCTGAGGCACCTCAAAGTTGGTGGGAAGTGAAGTTGAAAGGATGTGTGAAGAGAGAAATCTATGGTGATAATAAGGCATAATAAGGGGTTAATGGAGGAGGTAGATAAGGAGGCAAGTTGGTGTTATAGGCTGCCTATATTTTTCATGAGTTGATTTATAATAGGCCTTGTATTGTGTAAAGAAGGTAGGATACTAGTAGATATAGTTGCACTAAAATAAGTTAAGGAATTTGAGGGGAAGAATTGCTAACCAAAGGGGATGGAAGTTCTAAGGTGCTTGTTTATAATTCCAAAGTTCACGGCCTATGAAGGTGGAACAATTTTGAAAGGAAAATAATGCATCACTCTAGACTACACATATCTAGTGGTTATAGGTGTATTAAATGACATATGTATAGTAGGAACTAGCATAGAAACATGAATTCCTTTGAGGTAAGCAATCAAGGCAAGGATATCATTATGAATAATATATTAGATGCATAGGACAACTGAGAGGGGGGGTAAATCAGTTGTACATTAAAAAAATTAATTCCTCATCAACATTCAAATCCTTGTTCGCCTTTAAACCCTTATCATGCATTATCAGAATGTAAGCATATGAAACAACAATACAAACACATAAGAACACTAGATTTACATGGAAAACCCAAGAAGGGAAAACCCATAGTGAGGATTAGCTCACATATATATGAATAGAAACATCAAATACAATTAGGCTCATTGCCTAGAAAAATAAGAAAGGCTCACTATCAGGTGGCTCATTGCCAAGAAGAAAGAAGAATAGAAGAAACTGTTACAAAGATTCACTATCTTAGAGCAATAGGAAAATCCATCACTACAACTTTGCACCATCCGCAACCTTCAGCTCACTGCCTCCAACAATTTTTGTACATTGAAAAGTAGACACCTTCTACTCACTACATCTAGAGATATAGGCATTAAAGCTCACACTTAGATCACCACACTTGATCACATTCACATCTCTCACTTTCCACACACCTCAACACAAAATCCATCTTGCATTTATGCCATCCACGACCTAAACAATCTTAATTAGGTCAACTTTAATGAAATGTATGCACCTCAAACGTGCATCACTAAGATAGGTTGACACCAAACACTTCCACGATGGAAATAAGTGAAGGTAGACCATGCCAAGGGTTAACTAGGACCAAATCTATATCACCACGCTACTGAACACATCCACAATCCATGATGTACCTCCACAAATAATGCTAGCACGCTAGGTTTGCCAAACCTGAACTAATAGTACAAGCGACCACATACATGCTTCTCCAAGTTTGAAAACAATATGCGAACCACACAACAACACTTCACAAAATACAACATTCTAGAATATTCCAACATCATCAGAATATTTACAACACTACCACAACCACTTGAAATTGAGAACACAACTTATGAATCCAGAGTTGCAGAATAACTCAACACTAGAAACTTCAAGGGAAATTAGATACATACAGTATAAAAAAGTACCCAAATCTATAAGAAAAGAAACCTCACTATGGATAAATGCAAAGTAATCTCATTTCTCCTAAACAACCTTCTATATAGACAGACACACTGTCAAACACAACTTCCACATCAGAATGATAAAAAAATTGAAACTCTAGATATAACACCTTTAAATACCTCTGATCATCATATCCAAACCACACAAGCATATATTCAACCACGAAGAAATGTGGAGAATAACGTCACACTGCACACTCTTTTATTCAATTTTTCTCAAAAGCACTTGGAAACCAAGTGAACCAACTGCATCAAGATAACATTACAACATCTTCTCAACACATCCACAATATTTGCAACATCAACACAACATTATAACACCTTCTCAATACATCCACAATATTTGTAACATCAACAATCTCCCCATCTACAATATCTACTCAACACCACACTAGAGGTTGACATCAGTGACAACACTAAAGACACCATAGTGCAACACACTCACTGCTAAGAACATTACAACAATATTTCTAATCATACTAGAGGTTGAAATCAATGACTAGAACTATTGACATCAATGACAACACCAACATCATACTTGCTACATAATATGTGCTAGCCCTTGAATGAACTCAATACCTTTTGAGTGACTATTAAGAATGTTACGAAAGGCCTCAATCAAAGGCATAATAGTGCTAGAGATTATATTATTTTGTAATTTTTAAAAAAAATATCTAAGGTGTTGATTGAGATCATTCACCTATGTGTGTGGGACATGTAGTGTGACCTTATGGTTGAATTTGGGATTTGTATCATGGAAAGTGGTTGTGGGAGAACCAAGTTGAACATTAATTGTAGAAAGAGAAGGTATAGTATCAATTGATTAGAAGAAAAAAAATTAAAGTTAGCACTAGACTTGATAAAGGTTGTTGCACCACAAGAATATGAAATTTTTAGATCAAAATAGCTACTTCAAACAATATTATTAAAATGTGAAACTCATAAAAAGTTCTCACAAAACACAATCTAAAATATTAAAAATAAAGTTTATATATTGTTTAAAGTTTTAAAGTTTTTGTGTTTTATGTTTTCTAAGAAGTTTTTAAGCTTAAAAGCAATAGTTTAACTAAAATATGGTGTATAAAAATTGGCTTGAGAAAAAGAAAATATTATTTTCGCTTTTTCAAATAATCTTGCAAGCACTACACTTAGATTAAGTAGCATTTTTTGTTTAAAGAACTAATCTACTATTATGTAGAGTAGATTATGCTAATTAATCTAAAGCATGTTTTAACTAAAAATGATTATTGTTATCTAAGAAAGCTAAAATAATATAAAGGAAATAAATGGTTTTTATTTATCAAAAGATAAATAATAAAATTATCACTTGATGAAAGAAGAAATGTAAACTAATATAGTAATAAAGAGGAACCTACCATAGCAATTCGAAGCTCACTAGATTGGATGCTAGCACTAAGTGCATATGTCTTCATGATATGTTGTAGTGTTGTACAACAAAAGTTACCAAAGTCTAAGTCTACCTTAGAAATTGTGCCTAGTTCTACACAAGAATAAAATTGGAAAATGACAAGTAGATCAATAATGGAAGTATACAAAAATTAATAGAGATTGAACTAATATATTGCAATGGAATGCCAAAGATGATAAAGAAATAGAGGGAAAGTTATTGATAAACTACAAGGTTGAATATCTTCTCCTCAATAAAAACTAATAGCTAAAGAAGACAAAGGATTTTTTTTGTGGTTATATAGATCTTTCCTTCAAGTTGAAAGATCCTAGGTTGGCTTTCCAACCTCCACAGGAAACCTATATATTTTATTAATAATAGGTAAAATATGTGATTTCTTTACCCAAAGTGTATTAAGAAATGAAATAACAAAAAAATATAAATGAAGTGCAATAGAATGTCAATAACAATGCTTGTGAATTTCAAAAAAAAAAAACACAATGCTTGTGAATTTGATGGATGTGATCCCAAGTATCAAAGCCTATATAAAATGAGATTCAAAAACAATGACATTAAGAAAATGAAGATGTGCTAAGAAAATAATACAATACAAGATCACCTTGACAAATTATTTGAAGGAGACAAAGAAGATCAAAATATTTTTTGTAAGATTACTTCTACACTTCCATGAGTTTAACAAAGATGGAGAAATTTCATATCAACAATATTGTTTTTGATATGATAAGCAACATTTACATGGTGTTGTACCCTACACGGAGAGCCCCAAGGGATAGAAAGTTTCAGAACAACAAAACATTAAACAAACTTAAACACCAAAAAAAAAAACCAAAATAGGACACAAACCAACAACACACTAGACCAACAACAAACCAGCAGCAAATTAGCTGGCTTTTTCCCAGTTCTTCGACAATAGCTAAACCATTTCATCCCCAACCCACTTCGGGTGGTCCTTGGTCTTTTTCAACTCCATCTCTTCCTTCATAGCAACCGACAGGGTACTAGTGACACATTGGATCATCCTGATCGTGAATTGAGTCAACCCATACAATTTTTTTGTCCAAGATGTCCAATCTCTCTTTCAACACACCAACCTCCTCCCCACCATGCACAGTGTACTCAGGAACATTCTACTCCATCCCCAACAACTCTGAAGAGTGGGAGGCCGAAACCTCCTGCAAATCACCACCCGAGTCAGGAACCGAAGAGGGTCCTCTGACTTTCTCACCAAGCTCATCCTCCGACACCACATCAACACGGCTATCTTTGCTATTTGACAGATCCTCCTCTGTGTCTAGGTCTCTAACCTGCATTTTCTTTTTGTTCTTAGCAAGCCTTCTCAAACGTCTTATAATTGTATCACAACTAGTAACCACAGTTTCCTCCACCACCGTATCACCCAAGGAATCCTTGTTGACCGCATGCTTCCCTTTATTTAGAAGCACCTTCTCCTCCTTACCCTTCTTGGTAAGAGCTCAAATTGATATTAACAATGGAGAATCACTTTAGAGTTCATTGTTTATAAGAGAAATTGATATTTTGAAAAATAATGTTTGAAAATGAGTCAAAGGGGTAGAAGGAGAAAGGTAACCATTCAAATTTTCTCCAAAGTGGTTACTTGTTTATTTTAAAAACACTAGGACATAACACAAGGATGACACTTGGGACACAAGGTTAGGAAAAAAACAATGAGATGCTAAGCCTTTGACACTAGGAGGGAATTTTTTTATGATAGAGAAGTAGAAAAACACTAGGGGAACAAACACCAAATCAAGTGCAAAATATATCATGAAATTACAAGGATATGAAATTTTTGATGTTATAGTAAGATATGTCAACTTCACCAATGTAGGTGTTCTAGTAATATCAAGCAAAATAAATTATTAATAATGATGACAAATTTTTTGGATCTAACATTTGAACATGGGAAATTAGAAAAATTAATTAAAAATTTAGAAAGAAGAATGTTAAAACCCTAGAGGGGTTTGAGGGTCAATTTCACCAATTTATGTAAATGAATAAAATACCTAGATACATGAAATATATAGACAAGTAAATGAAAAAGTAATTAATATCATAATTAATATAGACCATACATGAACCAAGTCTAAATAAGGGTCCTATACATATAATTAAATAAATGTTCAAACCAACAAATAGGGAGGTCATATATGTTCTCAACACTACATGTTATAATAGATGTTCTACTATAAGGATCACTTAATGGTCCAAGTCAAAATTATGTTATCAAATATATAATAATAGAGATTTGATAGATTTGAAAATGACTTGTGCTTTGTCATGTTTCAAAACCACGCGTAGCCCTAATATAGAAAATTTCATCTTTGAACCTAATGTATGACCTTGAACTTGGGGTCTTTATTCTTTAGGAGTTTGATTGCTTGGAAATATCTGGGTATTGTGCCATGTCTTGATTATAATCAAGCCTTGTTAGATTGACTCAATATTATTTGAAATAATCATTCAAACACACCAAGATGAAATGAAAATATCTATTCATATATCCTTATGACTATAGATGTTTATACACTATTATTAAATAAATCTTGTATTTGATTGAATGACTATGTTATGAGATATGATATGATTCCTTGATATCTAAGTGGTCCATAGGGATTTTTCCTTTTATACAACAACCTAGTGTTCAAATTTGAATGTTATACACTTAAACATGAGGGTAACAACTAAGTGAGGTTAACTCAAATTTGGCCCACATGATTAAATTTAAATTTGAAAAAAGAGATTTGAGGTCACAATTACTGTCCTATACCAAGTTGAAGTTTGCACTTGTAGTCTTGAACCAAGATTGAGAACATGAAGATTAAGGATGTGATCTAGATCTACTAGGGAATGAGACTTAGATTCAAATGATATTTAAGATGAATTTAAAATGTTATACAAATATATTTCATTCATCTATAATAAAATATTACTTTAAAAATAAAAGGTCAAAACAAGTCCAAAATAAATAAGTGTTGTGAGATAGCCCATTCATTATCAATACTATAAGGATGAATTATGAGAACAAAATAAATGTTGATCAAGATTATTCTATGATTAATATATATTAAAGTGGTTGCTTAAAGACTACTTAGATGACTACAATGCTAACTAACTTGGAGAATTTTGTAAAGGTTGATTATAAGTTCTTGATGTGAATTATCTATCATTAATGCATATAACATAAATGTGGTTCATGGAAACCAACATTAGCCTACCTTCTAGGTTACTCTATAATTTAGTTAATCCATTTAATCAATGAAAAATATAACCATTTCCAAACATTGTAACCCTATTGTACATTTTCCCTAGGTGTAGGAAATAAAAGTAATAATGATGTTTTAAACTATGATTACCTAGATACATTAGAAGCTAAAAATCATCTTGAAGATGAACCAAATATCATTTCAAGTTGATAAATATGTACCTTTTAATCAAATTATCAGGTGATTGAGAATTGGATTTCTTTTCCATTTTTGAGTTTATTTATAGTCCATTTCCATTTGACCCCCACTTTTCCACTCCAATATGCATATCAATGTTATCCCCTCATTACCCAAATGATCATAAATGACCATGGTGTGCTTAATAAATAAGGAATTAAGGGGAGTGAACACACAAGAAAAAAGGAAGATGAAATGATAACACCTATAGGAAAATAACAACAACAAACACATCCATAACATAATAGAAACTAGAAGCTTGGGAAATGTTCCATAAATACATCTAATCACCTAAGCATGATGTATTCCTTCCAAAATATAACCTTCAAATTTTAAATCTACTTGTGGGATTTGATAAATATATAAGGAGGAAATTAAACACTTCCACACCCTAGCTCCTCAAGTCTCCAAAGGTTCCCATGACACCACTCGATTTAGATAGTCAAATTGTGTTGTAATTTTATAGGGGATAAGACTAGGACTATACTAAACACTTTTAGAGTTGAAGAAAAAAAGTTACTATATAGAAATGATTGTGATAGAGAGTATAAGACCTTCCATAATGACTTCCAATTAGTATTGAGCCCAAGGATAGATAGAAATTTCAATGTAGCTCTAAAATTCCTCTTCTTAAACCAAACTAGTCTAGAAGAAAGAGAAGAATCACACCAATCATTGTACAAAACTAAGTCATTCTAATCTCTTCTCTCTCACATTTAATTTTTATAACCAACCTCATCTTCTCATATTATTTAAGTTAATATTTTGATTGTATTTAAATACTTTATCATAAAAAGAATATACCTTTCTTAATTAGAAATAAATTTGTTTCTAGATTTGAAAGAGCTTTTCCCTAACATTATAAATTGTAAAGGAAAATAACCTTTCCCTAATGTTATTCAATGCTAATTAAATAAAGTGCATACACATGTACATAAATCAATTTAGATTAATGAAAATGATAGTTGGTAATGATATGTTGTGTAATCAATGTTGAATTAAGAAATTAAATGCAAGGGATTTAGGTATTTAGTTTTTAAAACAATAATGAAGATATTTTTTGATACAATATAGATATTAATCACTTGGACCTACAAAGAAATGAATATTTTTGATATACTTATTGTTTAGAATTATGCATAAAGTTATATCTAATTTTGGGTTGATTATGTGATTAGGTCAATTTCACACTAAGTAGATTTGATCCTTGATACAAGGTCCTAATTGGTGCATTGTGAATTTTTGTTGTCTAATTCATTGTATTATTTTCTCCTTGTTAACTTTTAAGGACTAGTATTATTTAAAAATACTTTTGGAGAGATTGTTGATTCATAAGGGCCAAGTTCTCCTAGTTCAATCTCCTTGATTGGACATATTTTAAATTTATAATAAATATTGATGATAATAGGTAAATATGCAAATGATCTAGATGTTGGTTATAATAAAAAGTATTGTTCATTTTAAAGCTCCAATTGAAATTTTTCCTAGTTAACAGTCTTTATATGTTTAGGATTTCAAATGATAAACAAGTGACTCCAAGATGTGAATTAATGTTAAAATTAATTTATTTAAATATGAAGATATAATGAATCATTGCATAAATGTGTACCAATTAAACTCTAAATAGCTATAAGGAAAGGGTGGGAATCAATTATTTAAATTTTAAAAATTTAATTTTTGGGTTAGGTCCATGTCATGTGGGATTGATCCCATGTACCATAGAAATGAATTGGGATGAGGTACATGAAATATGGGGATAAATAATGAATGCATATGAATCAAGGTTGATAAATGAATGTGAATGTGTGCGAATTAATGTAGATATGATAAAGACAAATAAATATATGTAAAAGAGGAAAAATAACATTTTAGCTAAAATGTATTAGCCAAATGGTTTTTCCTACCTTTTACATTAGGATGAATCGAAAGATTTAGAACTATTCAAAACTATAATGATTATTCCTTTCTAGAAAGATAATTTTTAAACAAAAATATAAGAGAGACTAACTAGAATGCTTAAGGAAATAAAATAGTGAAAATGTCTAAAAATAGATATATAAAAATAACTTTATGAGAATAAATATAAAAAAGTATAGATATTGAATAACCTAGGGTCTAAAGGAGAAAGTCATTGGAAAGGATGCCAACATGTTGTGATGTACAGTTTGTATGAATAATGTGTGGAAAAATACCTAGAAATTGTGACAATCTAACATTATTGTTCAACTAGCTTGTAAGACTAGGAACATAAAGTGCACCAACAAATACTGTATGATGAAAATATAAAAATAAACTAAATAATTTTTTTTTAAATAAATAGAAATAAATTTATATACAATCACTTGCAAACCTTCATGTGGTTGAGTGCTTTCAAGGTACTTGCAAACATAAAGAAGAGGAAAAACGTTTGGGGGCTATTTGGGGATTTGTCTCAATCAAATTTTTTCTTTGGTATTTCAACCTCCACAATAGCCAAGATAGAGAAATAGAAATAAATTGTGTGTATGCTCCTATCCTAAGTGTGTTTGGGAATGGTTAGAGCTATGAATGTGAAATAATGTAAATAAAATGAAAGAGAGGAGATGTGATAATCCCAAGGTGCTTAGGGGCACAAGAAAAAAAAATTGCAATAAGAACAAATAAAAGAACAATATTACATAAGAGGCTTGAGAAATTCAAAAAGGTTAGGGCTAAAAATAATATTGTGAGATTGTTGTGAAAATATTGAGAGAGAGAGAGAGTATATCCAAGTGAATTGATAATTTTAAAAATGATAAGAGGAGGGAAGATAAAGAGATTGGTGAGTTGTTTAGATTTGTCTTAGTCATTTTCATTGACCTCAGAAGGTGACAAGTGGAAAAATGCTCAAAAATGACCTTCAAATGACAAATTATTGCAAGATGCTAGTGCAACACACAAACACCCATGTGAAGCACTAGCATCCATATAATTTCCATTCAAAAATGACGGGAGAATAGAATAACATAGGGTGACCACAAAAGTGACATGAAAAAGTGACCACGGGAAAGGAGGCTTGAGCACCTTAAAGAAGTAAAATGGTTGATCCAAAAGTTGAAATGAGCCTATAAAAATACTAAGGGAATGGACACCAAAGTGGATACAAAACGTAGATGAAACTACAAGGGCATACAATTTTTGGCACTACAATATATATAAGAATGTGTTTAAGATAGATAAGAATTAGAGAAGAATTCAAAGTTAATACAGAAATATGCCACATGCCACTTTATAATTGTATTTAGATAATCTTTTCAAATAAATTCAAAATTAAATCAAAATTAGCATGGATATGCAAATTTCGCCATTAGAAAAATAAATTAGTTAGCTAATTTAATTTTAACTTTATTTTTTCAATTGAAAGTTCTATATTAATCTCAAATTATTTTTGTCACTTGTCAGTATTAGAAATATGAGCCTAAGTCAATACCTTTATAGCTAAGAATCAAGGATTGAAGAATATCCATTATATCTAAGTTGTCTAGAGGTCTCAACCTCATCCCTTACACTATCAAGGAACCTTACACGCAACAAAAAATTGATCCATAATAAACTCATTTAGAATCATTTAATTTTAACAACTAAACAATTATCCTTATTCTTTATACAAATACCCATATCCTTTATAAAGAACAAAATCCCCCATGAAAATACTTTTAACTTCTATAAAAGCTTTTAAATGAAGGTGCCACATGGGAATTTGCTCTAATTTTATTAGACCCACTTTAATCACATATTTTCACCATACAAAAGTAATGCTACCTAGATGTTTGTTGCCATCTTTTGGGCAAAAATTTTATGGGGTTGCTTAACTGGGAGCCACCCATTCCAATGCCATAAAAAGTTTGGGCCTAATTGGCCCTTCTTTTGGTGGGGTCCTTGCCATTAATCCCATAACATTGGAAATATATATTGGTTGATTGTTCCAAGATACACATAAAACTTGTGCATTGATTTCTTCTCCTATAAATTTGCTTTAGTGGATTCCACATTTTGTTTTGTAAATTACAAGAAGTTTTCATTTTATTCCTTAACGTATTCATGTCTGGATAAAAAAATTGGAGATTTTGTGAGAATTTTATAATGGATTTCAGGTAATAACGAATAATTTATTTTATGTATCATTTTTTTCACATTGCCGAAAAGCAAATTTTGGAGGACATGTAAGGTGGACAGAAAACTAACTTTGTTCTCGAGAAAATAAAATGGCCCTACATTGATTTTAGTATTGTAAATAACGGATGATAAATTAATGAAATTAATTATAATTTAAACTAATGAGTCGAGAATTAAAGATATTAAATAGACAAATAAAAATGATAAATGAAAGAGAGGGATTATAGTTTATTTTGAAATTGATTTGATAAAGAAGTTGATTATTGAGAAAGAAATTTGTACATTGAAATTTAGAATTAGATTAGTGTTTAGGGGTTTGTGTCGAATGAATCTTGATTTTTTGGGTGTTAGGATTCGATTACACTTGTGATTTAGGTCTTTAGATAATTGTGTGTCATGACTATTATACAATTCGTATTTTTGTACTCATAAAATAAGTTTGTTTGAGTGTATATCTATGTCTAAGAAAGTGTGGTGCTAAAGAGCACTATTGGGAGTGTGTTATGTATAGAAGGATGCGTGAAACCTCCTTAAAGGCAATCATCCCTTGGTTAATTTGACAATATTGAGAAAGGATAAAAGAGTGCAATGGACATTGATTAGCTAATATCCAATGCAAACAGGGACCAATGCAAGTTTAGCTTGATACCAACTTGAGACTAATGCAAATTGATTTTAATAATGTGACATGTTATTAATTGATAATAAAAGTGTCCTAGCATGGTGTTTTTAAATACACAACCATTAACACAATTTAGAAAATTTGGCATCTTCACCAACGAGTCATGATCATACATTTTTAGAAGTCTTAATGCTTCACCCTTGTGAGTATCACCTAGATTGGAATAAGTGTTATGAACTTATCATCTCATGCTCATGAAATATGGGTTCTTTTGAACCACTCGCTACTCATGAAATATGGATCAATGAGACTAATTAGAAAAACCACATTGTTAAATCCTAATACAAAATTATATTATTGCATGGAGTATGAAAAACTACTCACTTGATAATGGTCATATCCCAATATTGTGAAATTGGAAAGGGAGAATTTTAAAATGTATAAAATAGGGAAAAATCATAGGTATATATGATGGGGAAAGAGGGATCTAGGGTCTAAATCACACCTTAGCCCATCTAACATTTAGGAAAACAAAAATGATCATAAAATACCACTCGATTACCATCCTTAATGGAAGAGCTAGAATGTTTGGGTAGGGTTTTCGTCCCTTTTGTGGTAGTAGAGTTGAATCCGATTTAGAGGTGGCGTGTGTGATGTAACAGTGTTCATTAGGTTAATGATGCACCTACAACAAAGTAATGCAATTATAAAAAAAATGTAGAACTAAAACACATAAACATATTGTAGGGAAGCAAAGTGCAGAGATAGAGAAACTTAACATTCAAATATGAGTTGAATCTAGTTGGTCAAGGGTGTGGGCACCCTACATTGGAAATGTTACTTTTTCATATCTCTAAACAAGTCTTAGTAGGTTGAAATCTACAGATCCTTCCTTTTTGGTTTCAACTTTGAAACTTTGTCAGTCAATAAATAATTCACCTTACCCTAATTTGTTGAAATAAGATGTTTGAATATTTGATTTTGTAATTAGGCATTGAATCTCTTTTTAATTTTGCTTCAGATTTATCACCTGCACACAAGAAAGGAGAGAAAGACTTGTGCAATATAGGGGCTTACCTAAGTCAAACCTCATTTTAGTGTAAAGAGTGCTTACCCTCAGTCAAGCAGAGGCAAAATGGATTAAAACAAGTAATACATTAACAAGTGTTGCAACTTAGCACTTCAGATCTGAGCTCCTTGATGGACTAAAGTCATTATACACATATCATGTAAGGAATATTTTCTTGTTTGAAGGTCTTGTAGGTGTTAGTGCTCACAAAATAAAAGATCACAAAAATATGAACAATCTTACTCATAAACTTGATGCATTGCTAACATGATGCTTGACTAAAATAATGTCATAGTAATGCTACTTATTCTTCTCTTGACTACGATTTCCCTTGACTACTTTTTAGGATGCACCCTTAGAATTCAAAATTTCCTAGGTGTTTAAATAGCGAAAAAGACTTGTATTTATATGCATAAATTTGTTTCTTGTGAAATTAATTGTAAAGAGTAGACAAATAAATTTAAATTTATAAATATAAAAATGTTGATAATAAAATATTTAAATTTGAGCCAAAATAGGCTTGTCAAGGGTGTGGGCACCCTAGACCAGACCTATTTTGGGGCTTTTGATGTCATTAAATGAATATTTAATCTTTTCCCATTTTTATTTCGATTTTCCAAAAACCACCATAGAATGAGAAAATTGTAAGCACAATTAGGTCCAAGAACATAAGGGGGAGCTAAACCTAGTGTGAAATTGTCAAGGGTGACAATTTGCGATGCTACAATATAATATAGCATAGAGGATAATATCATAGGTATAATCTAGTATAGGATGAGAGATGTCCTAGAAATTGAGTCAACAACATTTTGAACTATAGAATTTTCTAAATCAAAGTGTTGGATTTAGTATTGAGGTTAGTTAGTGTGTCAAAAGAGTCAAATTAGGGGATAGAAGAATACATTAAATTCATCTACACAAAGTGTCATAAAACATTGAGGTGAAAGAGTGAATTATGTTATTTTGTCCTCTACATTTGAGTAATTATTGAAAAATAGATATGAAAATTTTAATATAGAAACCTAGGAAATTGAAACAAGTGCATGCCTTGTTTGTCCTTGATATGTAATAGTCATCCATCGAGAATTTTTGTATTACAAAAGGAAAATAATTTTCTATGAAACTATACATAAAATAAAAATATAGATACTAGATACTATGAAACCTTGAATTATGTGTACTATGAAGGTGTGTCCATAGATTAAGGAGGAAAATAAAAATTAAATTTTGACTAAAAAATGAGTATTGATCATGACATGTAAATCTAAAATTATAATTAAAAAATTGAGTATGATAATTAGACATGACATGTAAATGTAAAACTAGGTAGTGAATAAATACCTAAGACATACTTACTTTTGTGTTTATTAAATGCATTTGAACATGTGTGATTAATTTAAAAGATGTCCCAATCCCTAAAAAGAGAAAGCACAAACACATGAAACCTATAAAAAGCAACAACACCTTGCCCTCAAGTGGAAAGATCAAGAAAAAAAATGAAAGAAAAAAATAGCTTGAATGAATTATTATGCTACAAATAAAATAACTACTAACATGAAGAGGAGGATAGCCAATATCATTAGTAAAATTTGGTTGTCATGTTTCCATACCAATAGATATATCATAAGAATCCACACCCCCTATGGGATAATTTTTTTAATTGTACATGTTGTTCAAGGTCATGTAATGTATCTTTCTAAATAATTTTTATACAAATATGGTACTTTATGTTGTCACTAGTGTTTCATACCCTTGATTTGGAGATGTTTCTATATATATTTTATTGTTAGCACCTTGATCATGAAAATTTATATTTAAAGATGTATCTTTTGGATCTTTTTATTAGATTCATATAATTTTATTTCTATTGTGATTTTATTTTAAGTGTTGATATCAACCATTATATACCACATTGTGTGCTATTGATGCTCACTTGTATGTAAATATTACCTTTATTGTCATTTTATTTGATTTTGTGTGAGACATGTTAGTTATTGTAAGGTAAAAAAGTGTTGTATTTCTCACCTTATGTTTCTATACTAATTTTGGTGCCCATTCACTAGACATATTTTAAGGATCATTTTGATTTTTTCCTTGCATGGCACAATAATCCTTGCCTAGAAACCTGTAATTAGTGTGTCATGCATACATGATTAGACATTCTATGTTGTTCATAATCCCTCCCTATAGTTAAGAGAATTGAGTCCCAAAGGACACCAACACCCCTACACACTAGTCTTTGGACACGAATGCCCCTAAATACCATTTCCAATTCAAATTTAATCTCTCTTCCTCCAAAAATTTAGGGTTTTCCTTAGTAATTTTTCTCCAATGCATACTTGAAATAGAGGGCATTAAATTTAAGAATTTGCAAAATATAATCTCTCACATTCTTAATCACTCTAACCTCCTCTTGCATTTCTATTCTTTTAATTACCTCTTATGGCTTCTTAGATTAAGATGTAGATATTAAGTTTTTATGTTTACCCCCTCCTTTTAAAGATCTTCCACTACTACTAGTCTAAAATTATTCCATTGTTGAAGCT
>VDFB02149451.1:0-35831 GCA_007258455.2 Sequoia sempervirens | reverse complement strand
TTGCCTACTGTGCTGCTATAATTCACTAATCCATGTTATTTAAACCTATATTTGCGACTACAACCTTTCAGATTATTTGATTTACCATTCCAGTTTGCAAGGCATACTTTCTGAGGTGGCAGTTCATTGTCAGAGCATATATGAATTCGAAATAACACTCTCTAATTTACTCCAGGCTTTTGTTGTACTCAAGTAAAGCAATTAAATAAATTGAAAATTCTCAACATTTGGAAGATTTCTTTGCAACAAAGTTCTTCTGCTCTGATTGTTACAGATTTTATTTCTGCAACAGTTGAAGTTGTTAATTGGAAATTTCCTTTTTTCTAATTATGTTTTGATTACAAATTATGTTTGAGGATTTCTAAGCTCATATGAAAGTGTTGCTATTGAATATGACAGAATCGTTGATTATATATCTGGGCATCACAAGCTTGCTTTTAATCAACCATGGAGGCAGTTGTAGTAGTTTGATGAATGCATAGATTTGGTGGGAAACTAAACAAACAATATAAAGGAGAAAATATTCCCCACATTGTTTCCTCATCTTGAACGAGCACAAGTTTGCCTCAGAGATATAGTTTAAGAAGAACTAACTTGCAAACCTATTTTATGGTGTCTGGAGATGCTGTGAATTGTTTGGAAGAGATGCATTTATATCACCACCCATTCTCCTTAAACAGTCAGAAGGTGCGACTTGCTTTGGAGGAGAAAGGCATAGAGTATTTGTCTCACAAAATGAATCCTTTGAAGGGCAGAAACCTGGATTTGGGCTTTTTTCGCATGAACCCGACTGGGAAAATACCTGTTTTTAAGAATGGTGACGTCATCATTTTTGATACACTTACCATCATCGAGTATGTATCTGTCTTCACCATTCACTTTCCTTTTATTTTAAAATTTGCCAATTTTTATATAAAATGCAAATGGTTGCCTTGAAGCAGTCTAGAATTTGAATTCAAACAGACATTTCAATAGTTGCAAGGTTGTATAACATCCATCTTTGATTATTTTTTATTGTTTTGAGTGCTGCCGTTTTTGTCAAACCTTGTTCAAGATTCATGTATTTTCTTAAGGATGTGGACCACTTTAATACCTTTGAAACTTCAGGTACATTGATGGCATCGATGAACCCTTAGGAGGAAATGATGTAGACCATAGAAGAATGCTGGCATGGATGCAGAAAATAGATGGATGGAATCCAAAGCTTTTCACCCTCAGCAACATACCTCACAAGTATATTTTATTCTTTTCAAGATTCAAGAGACAAGTTGCAATAGCAAGAATGGCCCAAAGTCCTGATCTTGCAGACAAATATCATCTGAAACTTCGAGGTGCTTATGCAACAGAGGAGCAACTGAAGGACCAGGATGCTGTGAATGAAAGCACAGAGAAACTCGTAATTCTTCTTGATGATGCTGAAACTCAACTTGCAGAATCAAAATTTTTAGCAGGTGACAAGTTTTCAATGGCAGATGCGATGTTTGTTCCAATTTTAGCACGTATTGAGTTGTTGAATAAGGAAAATGAATATATTGGCACAAGAACACTTCTTTTAGATTACTGGAATCGTGTAAAGGAGCGTCCAAGCTATGGTGCCGTTATAGGCAAGTATTTCTCAGGATGGAGAAAATATAAAAGTCTTTTAAGTACCTACACTAGTGTTTGGATTCGAAATGTATGCAAAAGTTACTGATTGTCATCTAATAGCTCTCAGTTTTTCACTGAATGATTGCCATTGGAAAATGAGATGTGGTATTGATTGTTTTTGATGTATATAACCTTAAACATAAGTTTGTAAAGTGTTTTTAAACATTATCCACACTTCCAGGAAGCCAATTATTTGGATTTTCCTCCCTGGCCATGTAAAATGTAACTTGCTAGTGTATATGTAAAAATAAGATTTCTATTGTCGTTAGAATTGTGTTTCAATAATTTGTGATAATAATCTACAGCGGGGATATCTTATTGCTCTATATACTCAGAGACCAGGTATGAAAAGATGTATTTCACAAAGGATTTGTGTTTTACTGCTCTTCTTACTCTATGTAAAATTGAGATCGCTCATTGAATTGATTCATATGATTTGAGGAATTTCAGAGATTTGACTGTTGGAATTTATCTGAATCTCTTGCAAGGGCTGTGAATTTGAAATTGACAGTAGGCTCTGTCCATTTTGGTGCAATGACAATATTCATGCATAAATGTTCAGGCTCATGTGTAATTAGAACTTAATGATATGGACTGTATGGAAACTTGAGAATGCACATATAATGAGGTATGATCTTTTCGTTTCTGTATGTTATCCTTTCTTTGTTATTAATAACGGAGGGTAATCATACCCTGCACTAGTAATTTAAATTCACTAGCCAATCAGAGAGCTGTATTTGTTGATGATGTTTTCAAACTAAAGTTTTAAATAGAATCAATTTGTGGAGAAAGTATTTTAGTTATTAAAACTAGATTTACCTAGGCAGCGCTTGCTGAAGATGTTTTTATCTTATCAGTAGCTGACTTCAAATTTTTTTAAATGAAGTTCAATTGACATAATTCAAGTTGTTTATGGTGAGTGGGTAGTGACTAGCAATCATATAGCATTAAACACATAATAAATTGCATTTTGCTTCAGGTAGACTTGAAATGCCTTCGCAATTAATTACATGCAGAAATATTTGATGCAAAGGATTAATGTTCACACCCGAAAACTAGCAGTTTGGGCATAGAATTCCATGTTTTAGGATGAAAGCTTGGAACTATTTACAGAGCCTCTTGTTTTGATTTCTTCTGGCATTTGGTGAGTCTTGTTAGTGAGTTGAATCTTGCATGCATTTGATGGATCTTGTCAGTGAGTTGAGTCTTGCATGCATATTGTAAATGCATAGATCACAAATTGCTAGCAAACAAAAGCATGATATCTGCAAACAAAAGCATGATAAAGCTGATATAAAGCAGATTGTGATATAAAAGCAATCTCTTCTTGTGAAATTAACTGCAGAAGAGATGGTTGCAACCAGCGATTCACACTCTCCGAGTGGTAGGTCTTCAAGATGCCAAATCACGAACATGATGTAAAGAACACGTTAACAATAACTGCACATTTTCACCAGTGCGCAAAAAACAAGATCCATTGATCTAACCTGCTTTGATGGCACGCTAAAACAAGTTTAGGCTTCAATCCTAAAGGTTTTCTTTAGTTGACTTTTGACTTTTCTCTCAGAGATAAGAGCTCAATTGTCGATCATCTGGTGGTCTAAAGTTGTTAATTGCATCTTGTGCCACATTTAATATATAACCTTCCATTGCTTAAATGAAGTACATTGGACTGTTGATTTGATTGGATGAACAAGATTTTATCTCAACATTTTTAGTAACCTCCTGTGCTTCACTTCACCCTAATGAGGTAAAACATGATCCAATAATCTAATTATAAAAAGTGCATTGGTTTCATTCCTCAAGTTGACATACTCACCATTCATCTATTGACGGACATTGAGTGCATTCACTGTACATTTTGCAAGTCTGCTTTGCTCAAATGGAGCAATCAATGAACTGTTGTTCTTCAGCAATAAATTGATGAGATGTTTAATGGGATGAGAACAACATTACTTTAGACTTAAAAGTGCCAGAAGATTCAAAATACTTAGGCTTTTACAGACATCTCTATTAAATTCACAAGAGTTTGCTTCTAAGCGAGGTAGTTTCATGTGATAAGAGGTTTTGTGTTATTTATATGTACATAGATACTACCTAAATGTTGTCAAATGGAAGGGAGAAATTTGTTGACTATGTACTCTTGTTTCATATATTAATACATGTATTCTCTTTGGTGGAGTTTTTTCGTAAAAAGGTTTTTTCATGCACATTTCAGTGTCATGCATCATATTCTTATGGTTTGTTGATTTCTAATATACTATTATATACTACCACATATGATCTTAATGGTTAATCTAATGTTGCATTAACAAATTTTAGTTTTCCACACTTTTGAGAAGCTTCCATTTGCAGTAGTTTGGGGTGATGTCTATTTTCTGTTAACCTAATGTTGCATTAACAAATTTTAGTATTCCACACTTTTGAGAAGCTTACATTTGCAGTAGTTTGGGGTGATGTGTATTTTATTTTTGAGTTCACGAACCTTTGGATGTGCTTAATTTATCACCTTTTATGTCTCTAATACTCCAATTTAAGCCTGATTTTAAGTGCATAATATAGTCTTGCTATAGTTATTGCCTCCAAATTTGCATCTCATGTTATTCGTATATTTTTGTAAAGCCTTTTCTTTGGTCTTTCTTTTGGAAATTTTGATATTTTCCACCTTCCATTTTTTGGTTTGCAACAATCTAAGATTTTGTACACTCTCATGAAGGATTGCACCAAAAATTCTTAAGCTTTCTGCAAGTTTCATATAAATTTTACCACAATTTAGAAAAACCATCAAGGCACTCAGTAAAACCATCCTAAGGGTGGGGGACCAAATAATCCAAATTTGTTCAATGAAGCCACTTTAGAGGCTCTTATAACAATGCTAGTTCAATCACTTAGGGCATTGGAAGTGGGGGTGTTGAATAAACCTATCAAAATTTCCCCGAAGGAAAGACAAGACCATAACCTCAAAGGCAACAAAGCAACACAATTCCTTTTATTACTGGTCAAGCTAATCTAAACTAGGGAGATTGCCAACCACCCCTATTATAATTTTTACTCATGTACTAGACTAATAAGGCCCTATGCCTCTTCCTTCACCATTCAATTCAACAAACATGCACCAACCAAGAGGCATGCTAATGAAATAAGTGTAAAGTTATGTGAACCCAGCTGGTTTCCAACTAGTCAACCTTATCCATTTTTTTTTTTGGGTTATAACAATTGAACCCAACCTTCCAAAACCAATTGAGCTATTTTCTCACACCTTGGGATCCACTTTCAAAGGGAAACCTCCTTCCATGTATGCTCCTTTTTTAGGAACTTATCTTGAATATCTCAAATAACCTTTGGATCATGCCTCCAAAGAATATTTTTTCCTCAACCACTCCATGACCTTCCAAAGCTCAAGAGAGAAGGGGTCCTAATGTCAACACCAAATGAAGTTCAAAACAAGTAACCCAGTAATTATCTTATTGAACGCTAAAATCTTAAAAGGGATATAGTCAATATTAAAGTTTCAAATTATATCACAAAAAACTTCATTTGCATGCAATAGTGTGGTTCCTTTTAAATCTATTTTATCACATACTTTTTTTTAAAAGCATACTATTATGAAATTTATACGAAATGCATAATAATAGTTGTTTTAATAGGCAAAGCATAATAATAGGGTTTTTAAATATTGAACTCTCAACTTTCATTTTAAAAAAATAATTAATTAATTAGTTTTGTCATAGTTAGGGACAAGGTTAAAACATAAAATTTCTATTTCTTATTGTCTATTTTCTAGATTTTGCCATTTTAGTTTATTTAACTAGCAATTTCACCTTAGTGTACAATGGGTACACTAGAGAAGTGTGGAATTTCAATTAGGATAATTTGTCGTCTATTTTTTGCATACATTTACTAATTACTAATTTTGGTCAATTGGTAGGCCATTCAGCAAATGATGTTTTTTATGCAACAAAGGTCTCAATGGAGAAGTTATACCTTCAAATCAACTATGCATCCACATACAAGGATCCAAACATGAATGAAATAAAACCTCTAAATTAGGAATATAATCAGGGTCCATTACTAACAGGCTCATGTTATGTTTGCAATTAGGAGGCAGGGAGAGAGAGAGGGAGAGATAGGGACAGAAAGAGGGAGAGATAGAGGGTGGAAGAATGAGAAAGAGAGAGATATAGGGATGGAGAAGGATAGGGAGAGATAAAGAGAGAGGAGAGAGGGATAGATAGATATGGAAGAGATAAATATGTAGAGAGGGAGAGAGAGAGGGAGTGAATGAGAATAAGAATGAGAGAGGGAGAGATAGAAAGATAGAGATAGATATAGGAAGTGATATATAGAGAGATGGAGATATATCTATATCTATAGGGAAAGAGGGAGAGATGGAAGAAGAAATATGGAGAGATAGAGATAGAGAGGCAAAGAGATAGATATAAAGGTCTAGGAAGGAGGGGAGAGAAAGGGAGAGAGATGGATGTATAGAGAGAGGGAGACATGTCTAAAGATAAAGGGGGAGAGAGGAAAATGGAGTGGAGACAAATAGATAGAGAGATACAGGGAGAGGGAGAGCGAGAGACAGAAAGATATAGATGGCAAGATAGAGTGATAGAGAGATAGAGATATAAGGAGATATAGAGAGAGGAGGAGAGAGGGAGAGAGAAAGAGATAGAAAAACAGACAGAATTAGAGATAGATAAATAGAGATGGAGAGAGGGAGAGATGAGATATATGGGAAGAGAGAGAGAGAGAGAGAGAGAGATAAAGATGTATGGAAAGAGAAAGGGAGAGAGGTAGAGATAGAGAAATAGATAGGGGGATAGGGAGGGAGAGATGAGGAGAGATAGAGAGGGGGTGAGATGAGAGAGATAGGGAAGGAGATAAAGGGAGAGAGATAGGTACATGAGGGAGAGATAGAGAAGAGGGGGAGAGATAGGTTGAGGAGGAAGAGAGAGAAGAGGAGAGAGGGAGAGACATAGGTAGAAGAGGGAGAAAAATAAGAGGGGGGAGAGAGGGAGAGAAATATGTATAGAGGGAGAGAGAACAAGATGGGGGAGAGAGGGAGAGAAGAAGATGAGGGAAAGATAGCTCAAAGAGATAGAGAAGATGAGATAGAGAGAGATATAGGGAGAGGGAGAGGGATAGATGGTGAGATATAGATGGTGAGATAAAGTGATAGAGAGATAGATATATAAGGAAGAGAGAGATAGAGATAGAGATATATGAGAAGAGAAAAGGAGAAAGAGGTAGAGATAGAGAGATAGATAAAAAGATAGGAGAGATGTATAATAATATAATAATTTATATACTATTATATATAATAATAAATATAATTATATTAAATATACTTTAATTTGTATTATATAAAATATATATTATATATTAATTATATTTTGTAAATTATATTTATATGTTAAATTTTTGTATCATATAAAACTATAGTAGTTATTAATTATTAATTGTAATCATTTTATATATGTATTTAATAGTTTTATTAAAAAATATAATATATTATAATAATAAGTATAATTATATTATTTATAATTTATTTTTTATATATAAAATATATGCTATCGTGCTTCTCAAAATCCTACATGGAAATTTCAAATCACACCCAATTTTTCACAATAGCTTACTTGGCAAGTCCCTTGCTTATAACTTTCGTTACAAGGCTACATCATCAAATATGATGCCACATCAACATGCTTTTTGTCAAGGTGTCCAAAAAGGCCCAAAAAAAAAAGTGAGACTAATACTTGTGCATTCAAAGCATGGGTAGTTGAGTGTCGATGTGGCATCACATGATTGGTTGCTTTTTAGATCAAAGGAATATATTTTGTTTAATTATGGGTAGTCAAGTCACAACTATTGGACATTATATAAACAACTATTATCACAATTTTATTAACAACCAACATTTAATTTTAAAAACAATTAACATTGGCATATTACACATCAATTGCCTATAGAAAAATATTTTTGAGTTAATATGTTAGAAAATACAATTCCATTTGTGCATAGGAAAAAAATTATTTTTATTCTCCATTTTCTATAAGTAAATATATTAAAAATATGATACATGAGTAATGATGACAATCTTAAAACTTAACAGTGCATACAATGCCTTTAGATTCTTATTTTACTTAATAGGCCCTATATATATTGAAGTCCAATGCCTATCTAGGTTGACTTTTGAAAGCCATCATCCTCATCTTAATTATGAGTCAATCCTCACCTCTCCAGAGAATTGATGTGTATGGAATCTGTCTCAAAAAAGGTTAGAGATGAAGAATCTACAGAGTGGTTCTACCCTCGAGCCCAACAATCTTCCAAATTCTTATGACCCACCACAGGTTTCACCTTTATTATCAGCATAGATGGTTCAACTTGTAAAGTTTGCACATTTCCATTTACAACTTGGACAAGGAGCTCATCTCAAAAATAGGAAATTCTATGAAAAATCCAATAGCACACAAACTCTTCCTTGACCGACCATGGTCACTAGATACTCCAAGAGGCGCTTCAAAATAGTGCCTAAAAAGTACTAGTCATTTTCTTTTCAGTGTTGGATAACTCGTTAATCCTAATTACACTCTTGACCATGGAAACCATGTGAAGGTCATCATTTATCTAGAATGCATTCTTTTGCCTTCTATTGGAGTAAACCCCTGCAATTGGGGTATCTTTATTTGTTTTGACCATCATTCCTACTTCCAATGCTCTGCACAAACACAATAGACTGAAACCTTCAATCACCAATAGTCTAAAAAATTCAAATGAAAGAATTAAGACAAAAGAAGATTGATCAACCATGAGGAATTAACAATTTGGGGTTTTTCGATGGAGTTTGGAAATCAATGAAAGTTAGTATTTCAAGATAGAACCCCCTATCTCTAGGATGTATTGAAGCAATCTGCCTATTTTTACATTATCAATCTAGCTTTCCTTGATAATTAGTCCTTTCTTAACAACATAACAACCAAAATTAAAACTATTTGACCTTAATTAGGTAGACAATACTAGGTATTTGCATGCAACAATTGATGTGAAATAATTTTATACCTTTTAAGATGAGTAATCTTAATTGAACAATGTACATATGCAATTTACAAATTATATCAGCAAGATCCTTTTAAGATGCTTCAACTTGAATTCAATTAGAATATATAAAAATATAATGTTGAATTATATTAGAGAAAAAAGATGTATCAACCAATTCTAAACTACCAAACACAACTAAAAGAAATGCAATCTTTTTTTTTGTCCTTTTCCATTCATAATTAGTTCCTTTTTTATTGAGAAATAGCATCAAGGATGAAACAATGCAATAATTTGTTTAAACTTGAAATGAGAACTATATTGTGTATTTCGTAGCAATAATTTGTTGTTCGGTTTTTTGTCAATTGGGATGCTACTGGTTGTTGACTGTTTTATTTTGTAGCAGCGTTTGGTGACTTTTTGTATAGGGTTTCGGGTCCCTTCAAAACTTGTTTTTCCCTATTAATCAAAACTATATTGTGTATTTCTCATTTCAATATAATGCACAAATTTATTAATCATCAAAAATTGTAGGTTTAGTTTAAAATCCACAATAGCTCAAAGATACTCCACTTGTATTAAAAAGAGTGCATTGTAAGATATTGCAATGTCTTACAGTGTTTGACACTAACAAGTCCTCAAAACAAGAATTCACCAAAAATGACATGAGGAGTCATGATGCACTCTCATGACTTCCTAAAATACCTTAGTCCACTAGGGAGACACCTAAAATATGGGGAGGAAAATCCATTCAACTTTTCCAAGTAGACATACAAATGAATAAGTCTCCCAAAACTAAAAATACAATTTTTAGTTATCTACAATTAATATTTAAGTATACTCTAGTACATGGAATAGATAATAGGCCAATATGTTTTACATCTTATCACCATGTATTTATAGCATTCACCTCTCTCCAACTCTTAGCATATGGGTGTAGATAAACTTGGAATTTCCTGTCAAATCAAAAAAATCCCTTTCTTCTCAACACTCTACACTCGACATTCATTTACACGAGGGATTAGATCTATTGAAAATAAATTTGAGAATAGATAGATAGGGGATAATATCTTTCAAAATAAACAAACAACAATTCTAAAAGAAATCCAAGCATGTACATGTATTAGTATCCTTTCCTTCTTGTGTAATAGATCTACCAAACATGGCTTTCCATTCTTACACACACATGTTATTTTGAAGAAAAGGATAATAAAATGATAATGCACCAAATCAAAAGATATTGTGCAAGGAGGGAAAAAGGAAAGGGCATCATTCTAGTTATACATGCCATATGCTAGCATATAATAAAATATGTTTCCTACATGAATAAGGCAAGGCCGAAAAATATCATTTTTAACTATCTTGTATTAGATAATATATCATTCAATGCTTTAGCCAACACTACTGAATTTGGCTCCATTTTCCGATGAACGTTCGTCGGTCGTTCGACAAATATTTGTCAGAAAAGCGATGAAATGACGAAAACAATTTCGTCGCTATTTTTTTGTCAAAATTCTGACAACGCATTAAACGTCGAAATAACAACACAGATTCGTCGGTCGTCGGCATCATAAAATGACTCAAATGTTCGTCGTAATATCGACAAACACTTTTTTTATCCACCAATGAATTACAACCAAAATTTAGTTGCAATGGCTCTTCTAAACCGTCAAAACAACACCAGAAGTTCATCGCTATTTTGACATAATGGGCGAGGAGTTACGACGAAGCCTTTGTCGCAGCTAAGCAACTTCATTGGACCTTTTCTATGATTCGTCGGCATCCTTCGTCGAAATTGCGACGAAATGGACAAGGTGTTACGACGAAGCCTTTATCGCAGCTAAGCAACTTTGTCAAACCTTTTATGTGATTCATCGGTGGACTTCGTCGAAATTGCGACGAATTGGGCAAGGAGTTACAACAAAGCCTTTTTCGCAGCTATAGCAACTTTGTCAAAGCTTTTCGGTGATTCATCAGTGGTTTTCGTGAAAATTTTGACGAAATAATGCAATTTTTTTATTAAAAAAATATGCGTTGAAATGTACCATCGCGGAGACTCTTGGCGATGACCACTAAAGCCAACCCATCGGTGAGAGATTTGAATTCGAGACCAATTGTCATTGCACATTCCATTTTACTTGCACAAAGTATTCTATAAGCAATATATTGATAATGTCAAATGATTTATGGTGTTGTACAACTGTACCTATCATCACAGTTTTGTTGTTCCCCCCTGAGAGAATCCTGCAAAGACAAGTTTACAATACTAAGTCAAATAATATGAAAAATACTTACTTCCATACAAATTAAATGATTATTCTCATAATGGCAATTGTCTAATTACAACAACAATTCCATGAAAGGTTATCTATGCTTCATAAGAGATGATTGATCATACATACAGACTGCAAGATACATAGAAAAAGCATTACACTTGAGAACAACCAAGGGCTAACAAGGGAAGGAGTTAAGAAACAACTCTCCCTATGTTCACAGTTATGTTGTTCCCCCCGAGAGAATCTTGCAAAGACATGTTTACAATACCAAGTGAAATAATATGAAAAAGACTTACTTCCATTCAAATTAAATGATTATTCTCACAATGGCAATTGTCTAATTACAACACCAATTCCATGAAAAGTTATCCATGATTCATAAGAGATGATTGATCATACATACAGACTGCAAGATGCATAGAAAAAGCATTACACTTGAGAACAACCAAGGGTTAACAAGGGAAGGAGTTAAGAAACATCTGGATTGAAGAGAAAATGTGTAGGGAAAATGTTGAGTGTCAAGAGAATAGAGCTTGTAGAACATATTCTTGACCTAATCAAGCTCTAGAACAACTTAAACAAAATTAAAATACTAACACATACATGAGACATGTAATGAACTTCCAACATCTGCTATCTTTTTCATTAATGCAGAGGTAGGTAAAGGAGAAATAATTATAATTGTAACACTATTCAGAGTTCAGTAAATTATGTTCATAATTTGTGTTCAATGGACCTCAGTTTTATCATTATATTTCCCATCTAATACCATATTTTAATCCAGGGTTCAACTATCCCAGATCTAAAGAAGCAACTTCAATTAACCATTTAAAGTACTATAAAATAATAAGACTTTTACTTGAGAAAGATTGGGTACACTTGTAGGATTAAAGTTCTCGCAATCATCAGGGTTTATTGGCACACAGACACAACCTGCAACATATGAAGTAATGGATGACTACAAGTTAGTGAAATGGTCCTTAATATGTGAGTGGTTTTCAAATTGATTGGTAGAAAATAAGGTTACAAATAGATCTACATGAAAAATTATGAGGACAATCTACTGTAATCATCAAAATAGATGAAAAGTGCAAAGGAAAGAGTCGAGCTACATCTCTAGAGCCTAAAAAAACACATGCAAGAAACATAAAAAAAAAGAACAAACCAGTTTTTGGATGAATACAAAATGGTGCCTTCAGCAAGTGATTCATATGCTTTCACACCTGACATAGGACATTAAGAAGATTTTAGTCTTCCTTTGTGAAATTAACTACTTACAGAATAAACCCATAAACCAATATTATATACCTCCATGTCTAGCCGAGGGTAGGTATAAGAGAAAAAAAATTCTTCAATGCAATGCCAAAAACATCAATGTGTGTGTAGGTTTGTATTACTCAAAATATCATTTCACTGCCTAAGGAAAAATACCAAAGTGATGTTTTAAATTTCAATCTTCACATAGGCTCTCTTATTGCTACACATGCATATACAAGCATTATTCTAGCTCTAAACTATTCAAATATTAAGGATTTAATTAGCTATAAGATGGAAAGTTGTTGTGTAGACATAATCCATCATCTTTTACATATCTTTATTCACTCCTAGCGCTTTAGATAAATTTGTGTAAATGAGACAGAAATGTGAATCTTTTATGACAAAGAAAATTCTTAAAAGGACGGGGGGGAGATCAAAGGGTAGGGGGGCAAGAGAATGTTTGAATGTATAGCAAAGTATAACATTTTGATCATTATAACAATGAAACGAATCTTAAGTTTGAAGCATTAATATCATTTACAACATTTAAGATCAAGAATGAATGTAAGTAGAGAAAATTTTGCATATCTGCAGATGGTAAAAAATTTCATGGTTAAGTTGAAGCCTCCCATCAACAACAAGATCCAAATATCCGTGTATCTATCTCAATCGAGCCTCTAAACCCTTTTAGAGCTGTCAATTTTTCCACTAACTTGTTATGCACAAAAGTCAAATTTTAGAGTTATGTCATGTTATGCCTTACATAACCACCCCACTTTGGTCTGAATCAAAATGGGTCCCCCTTTTTCTTTTGGTTTCTTTGCTTCTAGTTACTTGCTTTCCTCTTTGGAATTCTTGTGTTTTTCCTTCTGGTTTTGACTTTTGATCTATCTGATTTAATCTTTGGTTCTGTTTTAGCTTAATTGGTTTCCCTTCTGCCAATTATTCAGTGAAGTAATCACAAGCCCAATTATATCTTATGAAAATGTATATGATGTCCTTCTGATGACTAATGGAGGCTTTTATTTTGCAGGATTAAAATCCTACACTTGATGATATTCGCTAGGGGAGCTCGACTGAAATGCATTCCCCAATCCAGTTGGCCATGAAAATCAACTAAGGGAAGAGTCGGCAAGACCCTACAGATGTCTTGCTGACTACCAGTGCTCTCTGATGAAGTGCGTCTATGTTGCTTGTCCCCAAGACAAGGGCCGTCCTTCCGGCGACATGGAAATTCATATCGGCATGAGGGGTTTCTTTCAAAAAGAGGTCATGGCAAGGTCTTCGGGTCTCACCGACTATCACACCACCAGCAAACACTTCGGCCAAACATATTGAATTCGGCATGTGGTCTTACCAAAGGCTACATGTCTCCCCGACAAGGGTGTCTTCTGTGAGATAATTAATAGGTCTTGTCAACTGCCATCAAATGGGTTCTTATATTGCCATAAGGTTATCTCCCCGCCAAGAAGTCTCAGCGAAGAAAGAAAGTCTCACCGACTAGCTAAGGGATCAAACACTTCGGCGGGAGTCTTTTCTTTGGTATATAGTCATGGCGAAGTCTTTTGGTCTTGCCGACTGGTGACGGGGAGAAGGCTTCAGGGGGAGATATTGAATTCAGGATGAAGTCTTGCCGAGAGCCTAATGTCTCAACGACCTGTGCAAAGGGATTCTATCGGCGCTATTCGGTGACAGAATCAGTGTGTCTCATGGAAAAAGCACACGGGGAGTCTATCGGTGGTCTTCGTCGAGACAATCGGTGTGTTTCAACGACAAAAAAGGGGGGGTAAACTTTTAAGGCCTATCAACAAGACATGAGGTGTCTATAGGAGATCTCGCCGACCGGAGAAAGTCTTGGCGACACGAAGAAATTATCGCCATATGTCTTGCCAAAGGGTCAGCCTTTGGTATAACATGGGGAGCTATGATGAAAGGTCTCAGCGAATGAATGAGTCTCGCCGACAAGGCACAATCAAAGAGGTCTATCGATAAGACCACAGAAAGGTCTTGGCGACAGCAGAATTCGACAAGGAGGAAGCTCGGCGAGAGTGAAGGAAATTGGCGAAAGGTCCTGCCGATACAAAAGAGTCTTGGCGACATGCAAAGGAGTCGCCATAAGTCTCGTCGACCGCCAACAAAGCAGATACGCTTCGGTAGGACTTAACTGCATCAGGGCAGCCTCTCACCGAGCGCCTCTGGTCACACTGACACAGTGCAAAGGGGAGTCTATCAGGTGTCTTCGGTGAGAGAATTAGTATGTTATAGCGACAAAGGGGATGAGCTAGTAAAGCTTTCGCCAAGGCATAGGGTGTCTATAGGACGTCTTCCCGACAAGGGGAGGTTACAACGAAATGCATAGAACGAAAGATTTCATTTCGGTGTGACTTCGAGAGGGTCTTGGCGACACCCGAATTCGGCAAAAGGAAATGAATGCGACAGGAGGTCTCGCTGATGATCCAAAGTCACGTCGATGACAAGGATCGACAGAAGGTTGTGATGTGGGTATAGGGTCCCAACAAAGAAAATAAGTCTCCCCGACATAGAATGAAGTGGCCTCAATGAAGGGTCCTGCTTTCGCCACAGGGTCTTGGCAATGAGTGAAGGTCACACCGAAAGAACGAAGTGAGCCCACTGAGAAGGAAAAGGAATTCAGGGAGACTTCACGCGAATGAAGGGCTTCACTGTGAGGTCACAGCGATGAGTGATGGTCTCGCCAATTGCAAGGAGAGCTCGATGCCCGGAGAGTAAGAGTGAGCTAGGGGGAATAAGAGGATTTCGCCATGATGTCCTACCGACTAGCGATAATCATGCCAGTCATCTTTTGTGAGCTCGATATAACTTCTGAGCCCGCCAAGATGTCTCACCGACTGTCTCGTGTCTTGCCGATAGCTACCCGATGGATGAAGTCGCATCGGGGAGACATCGACGGTGTCTCACCGACATGTGACGGCCAAGCAAACCACTTTTGACCGCCAAAGAATCCTACGTGGCCTATGATTGTCCAGTGAGGGAGCCAAAGGACTGACTCATCGGTCCCTTTGACTAATTGACTGCCCCTGTGTAAGAAGATTGATAGGATACAAACCAGATGGAATCCTTTGAGAACAGATGATGATAGACTAATTTGGGCGATGAGGTTCAGATCTGCAAGTGGGCCCGAGGACGTTTTCCAAGAGAATGGTCAGTATACAGAGAAGTCTGGGACGTGAGGGAAGCCGAAAGAAAGATGAAAGATCAATGACTCACAGGGACAGTTGTGGCCACTGCTGACAGGAGGTAGGCCAATATTAATAAGGATATTTTGAGCATTCAAGATAGATTGCAGAGGGACTTCAAAGATGGACACCAAGACAAAAGATTAAATGCAACAGCTGCCAAAAGATCAAAAGGACTTCTCCTGAGGATAGAAATCCTTTGTGAGCATGGACAGCAGGGCTTCCACATTGAATACACATTGACTCTCTTCAAAAAATCTGAGGGTCGACTCTCCTACAGTCGGCAGATATTTTGTAAACCCTAGTGCAGGGGACAACACATTCAAGTTCGTGCATTTTGTATATAAGGCATGCGTGCCTCTTTGTAAAGGTTAGAAAAACTTTTAGGCAAGAATTTTAGATTAAGAACCATTTGGAATTAGAACTGTTAGAAATTATTTGATTTAACAGAAGGAGATTGAGTTGCTTCTTGGTTCTGAGTAATGAGAGCTTCTCTTGTCTTCTTGGTTGAACATGTTAGATTTCAGTGTAGACTGTAATGTATTTTTCTGAATTCCCTTAATGTAGTCAGAGACAATATAGAGCCTCAGATTCTCTGTACACTGGTGATTGTGCCAGCTTTGTAAATATTGTTTATCTGTTTTAATAACAGTAGAAGCAATCAGAGTCTAATCTACTTCATGTTGTGTTCTTGAACGATACTTGTCTTAGTTTGATTATTTGATTTGTGGAGCCTTCAAGGAGTGATGTTATTTTATGTTTTATTTGAATGGTAATTAAAACCCAGTTATGTGAATTAGCACTGTGAATGAAAGAAGTTGTGTGTCAATCACAAGCTTATCTTGTTCTGCAGTTTTAGTTTATAATTCCTTGAAGTTAACAAATCTGGTTGAGATTAGATGAGTTGTTGTTCTTTTCTATTTCAAAACCCTGATCTATCTTTTGTTGTTTCTTTAAAACCCCTGTTAAAGTAGGTTTTATTTTCATGTTTGATCTAAGAACAGTCCAGAAGCTCAACACCAATAGGCCTCTTGAATATTACTATTGCTTACTGTTGGATTGGCCACTGAGCAACATCAACACAGTTGAGACCCAACTATAAAGACCTTGGGAGCTGAGGCATCCATGTGTTGCCTTTCTCTTTCAGGAGAGGTAGAATAGCAATATTCTGCTTGCATTGTTGTGGTGCCAAAACCGCCATCAACAGGAACTGGCGCTAGAAGGAGGGCCTAGAAGGGAAAATTGGATAAACCTGGGTTTTCATCCCCGGAAAGGTCCCATAGAGTTCTTCGATCAGCTGAAAATCCATCACCCTTGAGAGAACTCAAGACCCCAATAAAACGTAAGAGTCGTAAGACTGGGGCAACCATCATACCACCTTTATCAGCTCCACTCACTCCACCAGGCTTTTCACCAATACCTCAGTGGATACCCATCAATCCATTGTCCAATCCATCTCAATTGTCATTACAGCTAGTTCAACCCATACAATAGTTGGATCAACCACCACCACCACCAATGGCATTCTTTCAAAATAATCCCTCTCCATTGGGGACTATCCCTGGAGGTTTTCATGACATGCCTAAGAACCCTAAGAAGTTCTGCCCTAAGTACATCCATGGTGAATCAAGGAGTGTTGAAGAACACATACAAGCTTTCAAGGATGCCTGTACCTGAGCTCAAATAGCTCATCATGATTCAGTTTGTAGGTTGTTCCCTTATTCCTTAGGGGACATGGCTTACAACTGGTATCTTAATCTTCCTCAAGGCTCTATTTTGTCCTGGACAGATTTGGAAAATGCTTTCATCAATCAGTTTAGAGTCTATGTGGACCCAACCCTTCTATATCACCAATTCGCCACCATTAGGAAGAAGCCATGTGGATCCCTGCCCTTGTTCAATACCAGGTTCCAAAGAATGTATAGGAGGCTGCAAGATCCCTATCTAGTTACCGAGGATAGTGCCATTCAGGCATACTTTAGGGTTATAGACCCTTTGCTGGGATTGTTCTTACAAAGAACTTATTTTCCAGCGGATATTGATACCCTATCCAAGGTTTATCATTTAGCCATTAAGTTGTAGTAGAAGACCAACTCTCGACCAAGTTTTGGGGGAGGTTTTCCTTTAGTAGGGTATCAGATGCCTAGTACACCCCCTTTATTCAATACTGTTCCAGGAATGTCTCCTTCCCACTATGGGCCTAGGTCTAAATTGCAGACTCAACCTCCTATTCCTTTCTTTACTAATAGGACCCCCAACCCTTTTCAACAACCACAAGTCCCTCAAGGTCCCCAAAGCCTTCATAACCAAGTTGGAACCACTAGCCATGTTGATCAGCCACTTATTGCTAAGGCTGTTGAAAGTGAAAAGACTACTCAGCTTACCAATGAAGTAGAAACCTTGAAGAAAACATTGTCTCAAGTCACTAATGACATGGCTCAGCTTAGGTTGAACCCCTCTCAGAATCAAGGCAATTACCCTAATCAAAACAACAACAACCAGGGTTCTTATCAGAACAATAACAACTACAACCAGAGAGGTTATCAAAGCCAAAACAGAGGGTACAACCAGAGAACAAATAACAATAGGTAGTGGAATACGGGGCCCAATAATGGCGGAGTTCCTCATAATTATCAAGCAAATGAGGAGAGGTTACATACTGCAAATGTGGCCGATTTGAATTTCATGACCAATTGGTGCAGGCTGCATGATACAGCGACTCACTCAGAGGTAAATTGCCCTCAAATGGAGAAAGTTGTCAAAATGGCACATGAAGATGCCCACACATTCCAAGGGAATTCGAACAAAGGAGGTGACTCAATGGATACTGCCATGACTTATGAGCTCTTTGAGGAGGAGTTTTCATTCCCAAGACAAGAAGAAAATGAACCTGAGGAAGATTCATATGATGCCCAAGCCTTTCAGTCAAAAGGAGGACACTTCCTGAGAAATCAAAGTAAGGGTCCATTTACTAAATCAACACCCCCAATCACATTGTGCCCCCAAATCAAAGTGTTGATAACAATCCTTCCCCATCAAAGGGGTCGTGTGACTTCCATAACAAGGGTAATCCCTCTGATGTTTTCAAAAGTAATCCAAGTTTTAACACATAATTTGACATTGTTTCTGAGATGCAGAAACATAAAACTTCTTTGTCATATTTTGACATTTTGAAGTGGTGCCCTGCTCAAAGGGAGATAGTGTTGAAAGCTCTGGAACAAGCGAATAAGGCAAAAGGAAAAGGCAAGGTTACACCCCCTGTAGACATGAATGTAGCCTCATACAGAAGCAAGGTAGGTACTCCACTCCACCTTTCCTTTTAAGCTTAAGAATTTCTAGCAAGAACCTACACAACTGTTTATTGGACTCGAGGGCTTAAGGAAATGTCATGCCATTTTCTATATGCAAGAGGTTAGGATTAAACCCCATTCAAACCAATATGAAAGTCATTCAGCTGGACAAAACAAAGGTCAATGTAGTGGGCGAGTTAAATAACATACATGTCCAAGTTGGGTCTAATCCTAGGATCCTAACTAACATTGACATTCAGGTAGTTGATATCCCTGAGACCTATGGTATGCTACTAAGTCGAGATCTGATGAAAAATTTAGGGGGATATCTCTCCCTAGACTTTTCACATATGTGGCTATCATGGAAAGGGATTCCTAATCAGATTAGGATTGAAAGTGAGCCTTGCCTCAAGCATATCATCACTGAGTACGATTGTCACAATGAGGTAGCTTACTTTGAGACCGAAATAGGGGTTTATAAACAAGAAGAAATTCTAACCTTCTCAGTTCTCAATGCCAAGGACATGCCAAAAATAAAGTTCCCTGACCCCACAATTAATGAAAATCAACAGGCCCTAATTAGAAAGCTGCAATAAGACCAACTGGTCTTAGGAGAAGACACCGATTTATTAAGTCTTTTACTCCCAAATTGGTGTAGGCTACATTATCAAAACCACTTTGAATTCACGTGTCAACTCTGTATGGACACCTTAGGTTGCATCCCTCAAGCTGAAAAGAATAGCCCAAGGAATTTTGAGACAACTGCAGACCACTTTCTATTCGAAGTCCAAGAAGCAACAATGCTAACCAGGGATAGGGTGCCTTCAATAGTTCTTTCTCAAATAGATCCAACCCTAGATATACTCCTAAATCAACATGTTGATAAAGAGAAGCCCCAAGGTTTGTTTGATACCCCTACACTCATAAATGAAACAAAACTCAAGGAATCAACAAAAGGGACAAATGATTGCCAGGAAAATAACCAGAGGTTAGATGATACAACTGAGCCAGAATTGCAAAGTATACCTAGAGAATCTTTAGAGAATTCTTCCCCTGTGACTGGTCCCAAGGATAAAGAACTCCCACCTTTGGCTGATCCTATTCAAATACCTGTGAAAACTTCAAAAGGATCACCCCCTGCTTCTGATCACTTGTGGACCCTAACCTTTGATGGATCTAAGTCCAAAACCGGTTGTGGTGTTGGAATTGTACTAACCAGCCCGAAAGGGAAAGTTTTCTTTGCCTCTTATAGGCTGCAATTCGGGTGCACTAATAATGTAGCTGAATATGAAGCTCTGGCACGAGGACTAATTTTTGCACACAAGAAGAAAGTTACAGCCCTGATGGTCAAGGGAGATTTAGAAGTGGTTGTCAAGCAAGTGCGCAGTCAGTACACCTGCCACAATAAAAGGTTGGCAGCATATAGAAACAGGGTATGGAATCTGATCAAAGACTTTGATGCATTTGGGATCAGCTTAATCCCTAGAGAAGAAAATCAGGTGAGCGATTCACTGGCTGTTACTGCAAGCACCTTGGAGCCTATGCAAGGCTCCAAATTTAAAAGATTCTCAGTAGAACTAATGTCCACCCCAGCTATTCCTAACAATATCAAGAACTTCTAGGTCTTTGATGATGATCGACATATCCTTGCTTTCCTGGCAAGTTCAGATGTTTTTGAAGGACAAATTATAGATGAATCCAACAGTGATCAGGGAGATTGTAATCCTGAGGAATGTGATACAGAAGGAGTCCTTAATTTGAAAAGTAATAGCATTCCCAGGGGAATGGTGGCATTGGAGATAATTTTTTACTCAGATTTGAAGGCTCAAGAAAAGATATCAGCTGAAGGCAAGGGAGGTGAATATGAAATGGTTAACCTTGCTGACTCGGGTCCTGAAAGGAATGTTTACATAGGGAAGGCCTGCCCTGATGTAATTAGAAAAGACATATTGAGGGCACTAAAAAGGGATATTGCTGTGATTTCCTGGGGGTATCAAGACCTCCAGACATTTGATTCTTCTGTCATGACCCACACTATCCCCTTAAAGCCTGAGGTTAAACCTTTCCGACAGAAGCAGCGCCCTGTCAATGCCCTGATTGAGCCATTGATCTACAAAGAAGTTCAAAAATTGTTGTCCACAAGGATAATCTTCCCTGTGCACCATTCAACATGGGTAGCCAACCTAGTTCTAGTCTGCAAGAAAAATGGGCAGATCAAGCTGTGTGTTGACTTCAGAAATCTGAATAGAGCATCAGAAAAGGATAACTATCTGCTTCCTTCTCTAGATGAAGTCTTGCAAACTGTCAATGGGGCACAGATGATGTCATTCTTGGATGGCTACTTTGGATACAATTAGGTGATGGTCAACTGTGATGACAGAATGAAGACAATGTTCACTACCAAGTGGGGAATGTTTTCTTACAAGAGGATGCCATTCGGCCTGATAAATGTTGGGGCGACCTTTCAGCGCGCAATGGACATAGCATTCAAGGATCTAATTGGAAAATGTATTGTTTTTTACATAGATGACCTAATAGTGTTCTCCAAGGACCGATTAAACCACGTTGCTGACTTGGACAATGTTCTTGAACGATGCATCTAGTATGGAGTCTCATTGAATCCAAAAAAATGTGTGTTTGGAGTCACAGAGGGCAAGCTTTTGGGACATATAATCTCTGAAAGGGGAATATCAATTGATCCAGATCGAGTTGAGTCCATTTTGAAGATCAGCCGGCCCAAAAGTAAGAAAGAAATGAAGTCTTTCTTCGGTAAAATTAATTTCGTGAGAGAGTTCATCATGGGCTTTGCAGAGATTGTAAAGCCTTTGAACGAAATGATGAAAAGGGACGCCAAGATAGAGTGGACAGAGGAGGCGAAGGTCGCATTCACGCAAGTCAAGCAGGCCATTTCAGAAGCACCCGTGCTTACCACCCTGATTACCTCAAGCCGTTCTACATTTACTCTTTCGCCTCTAAGCATTCATGCGCGGCTGTATTAACCATACAACAAGAAGAGGCCGAGGAAAGACCGATTGCATTCATGAGTTCTCCATTCAAGAATGCAGAAATCAAATATTCATCTCTAGAGAAGCAAGCCTTCGCGCTGGTTCGGGCCGTCAAGAAATTCTGACATTACATCCTTTGAACTTAAGTCGTCATTGTAGTTCCTGATGCGGCTGTGAAGTCCCTGCTGATGCAAAGCGAGCTAGGAGAAAGAAGAGGCAAGTGGATGGCTATCTTGCAGGAATTTGACCTGGAGATGCATCCCATGAAACTAGTCAGGGGCATGGGTTTATCCCAATCCATGGCGAATGTCGGTGATAATATTGTCTGTCAACAATACACAGCCCAATCCTTTTCCGACAATCCTTGGTATGCTGATGTTGTCCACCTGATGCTTAACAATCGATGTCTGGATGAGATGAATTCAACTCAAAGGAGAGCTCTGAGACTAAAGAGTTCTCATTATATGTTCAAAGGAAGTTTTCTATATAGGAGGAACTTCGAAGGAATTTACCTGAGGTGCCTTGATCATCAAGAGGCCAAGCAAGTGATCTCTGAGTTTCATGGGAAACATGGTACAGGTCATGGTTTTGCAGATTCATTGGCACACCAGATTCTCCAATCTGGTTATTATTGGCCATGTGTATTCAAGGATGCACACCAGCATGTGAGGACATGTCACACTTGCCAGGTTTCAACACCAAGGGAACGCTATGCAACCATGCCACTACAACCCATTTACGAGGTAAGGCCATTTTCCCAGTGGACACTGGATTTCATTGGAGTGATCAACCTGAATTCCTCTGCAGGACATAAGTTCATCTTGACTGCTATTGATTATTGTACGAGGTGGATAGAGGCTATACCTTGCAAAAACAACACAACAGAGGTAGTGATCAAGTTCCTCACCGAATGCATCACTACGAGGTTTGGGGTACCCTTCGCTCTGGTATGTGATAATGGTTCCACTTTTTCGTCTTCTGAGTTTATTTCTTGGGCCTATGATCACAAGATCATCTTGAAGTATTCCTTAAACTATTATCCGCAAAGCAATGGTGTTGCAGAGTCTACCAACAAGAAGCTCTTAGGGGTGATTAAGAAATTGTTAGAGCATAACCCTAGAGACTGGCACACCCAGCTTAGATTCGCATTATGGGCAGATAGGACTAGGATTAAGGCTGCTTTAAACACCTCACCCTTCAAGCTGGTATATGGCCAAGAGCCTGTCTTTCCTATCCATTTGCAAATACCTATTCTGGAGTTCATGCAGAAATTTTACTCCAGTGACAATAGGATAGAGGTAAGACTAGCTACTCTGTTAAAAATAGAAGAGCAAAGAGATGCTGCTTTACAACGGTTCTTCAGACATCAGTCTGTTGTCAAACGCTGGTTTGAAAAAAAAGCCAAGATAAAAGCTTTTAGGATATCAGACCTAGTACTGTTATGGGATAAAGCCAATGAAAAGAAGGGCAACCATCAAAAGTTTGACAAACTATGGCTGGGTCCTTATCAAATTGCTGAGATCCTAGGGGAAAATACTTTCAGATTGAGTAGCCTAACTGGTGAGCTGGTTCCTTTTCCTGTTAATGGACAGTTCCTCAAGCACTATTTTGAATCTTGAAGTCTGTTAATAGCTGTTATGTATATAGGAAGTTTGTTATCCTTTATGTGAGTAGTTTATTTCTTTCCTGTTTGTAAATAATCTGCATTTATATACACAGCCTTTGTACTTCAGTTTGTAAACAACTTTTTCCTTTATATAAATAACTTGTTGCTCCTTGTGTAAGTAATTCACTCTTTGTCTCTTTGTAGTCTGTTGTTCTTTGTTTGAGTTTAGCTTGTTGTTTGTATATTTGTTTTTGTCTCCTTTTGTTTTATCTATTTTTGTTGTTTTCTGTTTGTTCTGCTCTTTTGGGGTTGATCTATTCTTTCCATTTGAAGCTGTGGGTTGTTATTTGAAGCATACTTTGGTCATTAGGAGAGAAGTGGTTTAGATATTTTCAGGTTATCTGATTTGATGATTCTATCCTAAATTCTTTGTTTCATGTTTGTTTTCAATAAAAGTTGTGGAAAGTTTTTTTTTAAAGAACAAGGTACCAAGTAAGTAGCATTCATCAGTTCCCCTGAATTTGTCACATATCCTTAAAATCATCTCCTCTTCTAGTAGTGTATTTATCCTAGGATGACAGTTCTATAAAATTTGAGTGAAAAATCTGACTTCCAAGTGCTGATATGAGGTCCATTGTAGTTTTCAACCCAGATCAGATATTAAACATTTGACATATTGAAAAGAAAAAGTAGAATTAAATGAAATCTCTGAAAATCCAAAAGAAAATAAAAGAATTATCAAAAGAAGAAGAATCAATATGAATGGGTGATTCCAGTATCTCTACCAGGGCTATGGATGCTTATCTGGCAGTAGAGCAATTTTGTGAGAGAACTAGAGGTATCTCTGTCGGGGCTATGGACGCCTGATTGGCAGTGGAGCAATGCCCAGGATATCATTGCACGAAGGAAATCAACTCATGTAGCCCAAATTTTACACATTGTTATTCAAAAGATGGAGAGCTTTAGGAAAGGAATGATGCACTATCAATCACACACATAGATTCAGGGGTAACCATTGTTTGACTTACATTTGAGATTTTAGCTCTACCTTGCTTGTTCTAACTGACCTAACTGGAGTTGTGATGTTCATGAACCAGGAGTTCTGGGTAGCTGAATCCTTCGGATTCATGAAAATGGTTAAACCATTTTCCCAGCCGAATCGCCATTTGTTATGCCTTGCATAACCACCCCACTTTGGTCTAGATCAAAATGGGTCCCCCTTTTTCTTTTGGTTTCTTTGCTTCTGGTTACTTGCTTTCCTCTTTGGAATTCTTATTTTTTTCCTTTTGGTTTTGACTTTTGATCTATCTGATTTAATCTTTGGTTCTGCTTTAACTTAATTGGTTTCCCTTCTGCCAATTATTCAGTGAAGTAATCACAAGCCCAAGTATATCTTATGAAAATGTATCTGATGTCCTTCTGATGACTAATGGAGGCTTTTATTTTGCAGGATGAAAATCCTACACTTGATGATATTCGCTAAGGGAGCTCGACTGGAATGCATTCCCCAATCCAGTTGGCCATGAAAATCAACTAAGGCAAGAGTCGGAAAGACCCTACAGATGTCTTGCCAACTACCACTGCTCTCTGTTGAAGTGCGTCTGTGTTGCCTATCGGCAAGACAGGGGTCATCCTTTCGGCGACATGGAAATTCCTATCGGCATGAGGGTTTTCTTTCGGAAAGAGGTCATGGCGAGGTCTTCGGGTCTCACCGACTATCGCACCACCAGCAAACACTTCAGCCAAACATATTGAATTCGGCATGTGGTCTTACCAAAGGCTCCATGTCTCCTCGACAAGGGTGTCTTCGGTGAGAGAATTAATAGGTCTTGCCGACCGCCGTCAAATGGGTTCTTATATCGCCATAAGGTTATCTCCCCGCCAAGAAGTCTCGGCGAAGAAAGAAAGTCTCACAGACTAGAAAAAGGATCAAACACTTCGGCGGGAGTCTTTTCTTTGGTATATGGTCATGGCGAAGTCTTTTGGTCTTGCGACCGGTGATAGGGAGAAGGCTTCGGCGGGAGATATTGAATTCGGGATGAAGTCTTGCCGAGAGCCTAATGTCTCACCGACTTGTGCAAAGGGATTCTATCAGCGCTCTTCAGTGACATAATCAGTGTGTCTCACCGACAAAGCACACGGGAAGTTTATTAGTGGTCTTCGCCGAGACAATCGATGTGTCTCAGCGACAAAAAGGGGGGGTAAACTTTTAAGGCCTATCAGCAAGACATGAGGTGTCTATAGGAGATCTCGCCGGCCGGAGAAGGTCTTAGTGACACAGAGAAATTATCACCATAGGTCTTTCCAAAGGGTCAGCCTTCGGTATAACATGGGGAGCTTCGATGAAAGGTCTCAGTGAACAGATGAGTCTCGCCGACAAGGCACAATTAAAGAGGTCTATCGATAAGACCACAGAAAGGTCTTGGCGACAGCAGAATTCGACAAGGAGGAAGCTCGGCGAGAGTGAAGGAAATCAGCGAAAGGTCATGCTGATACAAAAGAGTCTCGGCAACATGCAAAGGAGTCACCATAAGTCTCGCCAACCGCCAACAAAGCAGATACACTTCGGCAGGACTTAACTGCATCCGGGCAGCCTCTCACCGAGCGCCTCAGGTCACACCGACATAGTCCAAAGGGGAGTCTATCGGGTGTCTTCGGTGAGAGAATCAGTATGTTACAGCGACAAAGGGGATGAGCTAGTAAAGCTTTTGCCAAGGCATGGGGTGTCTATAGACGTCTTCCTGACAAGGGGAGGTTACAGCGAAACACATACAACGAAAGATTTCATTTCGGTGTCACTGTGAGAGGGTCTTAGCGACACCCGAATTCGGCGAAAGGAAATGAATGCGGTGGGAGGTCTCGTCGATGATCCAAAGTCACGCTAATGACAAGGATCGACAGAAGGTTGTGATGTGGGTATAGGGTCCCAGCGAAGAAAATAAGTCTCCCCGACATAGAACGAAGCAGCATCGGCGAAGGGTCGTGCTTTCACCACAGGGTCTTGGCGATGAGTGAAGATCACACCGAAAGAACGAAGTGAGCCCGTCGATAAGGAAAAGGAATTCAGGGAGACTTCACGCGAATGAAAGGCTTCACTGTGAGGTCACGGCGATGAGTGATGGTCTTGCCGACTGCATGGAGAGCTCGATGCCTGGAGAGTAAGAGTGAGCTAGGGGGATAAGAGGATTTTGCCATGATGTCCTACCGACTAGCGATAATCATGCCAGTCATCTTTTGTGAGCTCAATGTAACTTCTGAGCCCGCCGAGACGTCTCACCAACTGTCTCATGTCTTGCCGATAGCTGCCTGATGGATTAAGTCGCATCGGGGAGACACCGATGGTGTCTCACCGACATGCAACGGCCAAGCGAATCGCTTTTGACCGCCAAAGAATCCTACGTGGCCTGTGATTGTCTAGTGAGGGAGCCAAAGGAATGACTCATCAGTCCCTTTGACCGATTGACTGCCCCTTTGTAAGAAGATCGACAGGATACAAACCAAATGGAATCCTTCTGAGAACAGATGACAATAGACTAATTCGGGCGATGAGGTTCAGATCTGCAAGCGGGCCCAAGGATGTTTTCCAGGAGAATGGTCAGTATACAGAGAAGTCTGGGACATGAGGGAAGCTGAAAGAAAGATGAAAGATCAATGACTCACAGGAATTAGAACTATTAGGAATTATTTGATTTAACAGAAGGAGATTGAGTTGCTTCTTGGTTCCGAGTAATGAGAGCTTCTCTTGTCTTCTTGGTTAAACATGTTAGATTTCAGTGTAGACTTTAATGTATTTTTTTTGAATTCCCTTAGTGTAGTTAGAGACAATCTGGAGCCTCAGATTCTCTGTACACTGGTAATTGTGCCAGCTTTGTAAATATTGCTTATCTATTTTAATAACAGTAGAAGCAATCAGAGTCTAATCTACTTCATGTTGTGTTCTCGAACGGTACTTGTCTTAGTTTGATCATTTGATTTGTGGAGCCTTCAAGGAGTGAAATGTTATTTTATGTTTTATTTGAATGGTAATTAAAACCAAGTTATGTGAATTAGCACTATGAATGAAAGAAGTTGTGTGTCAATCACAGGCTTATCTTGTTCTGCAGTTTTAGTTTATAATTCCTTGAAGTTAACAAATCTGGTTGAGATTGAATGAGTTGTTTTTTTTCTATTTCAAAACCCTGATGTATCTTTTGTTGTTTCTTTAAAACCCCTGTTAAAGTAGGTTTTATTTTCATGTTTGATCTAAGAACAGTCAAGAAGCTCAACACCAACAGGCCCCTTGAATATTACTATTGCATTGGCCACTGAGCAACATCATCACAGTTGAGACCCAACTACAAAGACCTTGGGAGTTGAGGCATCCATGTGTTGCCTTTCTCTTTCAGGAGAGGTAGAATAGCAATATTTTGCTTGCATTGTTGTGGTGCCAAAACCGCCATCAACATGTCGCCACTAAAAATAGAAGAAACAGAGCTTTGAAACCAAATCCACACACAACACAATGTGGTATTCATACAAAGCCATACAAACAAACTAAACTCAGAACATTGGAATGGAAACAACTTCAAATTATGATGCAGAGCATGGATTCAGGGTATAAAGAATCATTTTTCTGCCACCATAGTGAAAATTTAGCACTTTCTTTCATCTTTGCATGTTGGTTTGATGCTTCAAACGATGCATTTCTTATATTGAAAAGTGCATTACCTTATTGAGCTTCTCTTTGTTTCAAGAATAGTTTAATATTCTCTACTTAATAAGGCCAACCACGTGACGGTGGAAGCTCATTTGGTGCCTCCCCCCCCTCACATCACTCTCAATTCCCCATACCCAATCATATAACATTAATCATTCATTCATCCATTAATAACATATAACATTCATTCATTAACATATAACGTTTATTAATTAACATATTCACATTCATTCATTAACATATAATATTCATTATTTTAGTTTTTACATATTATCAAAAATATGGTTGTTATGATATGATTACAATCACTTTTTTTTTTCTTTTTTAAAGCTACAAAAATCTGAAGTGGAGTATCGTTTTCTAACTCAATATATGTCCACCCTTTAGTTGTTCTGCCCTTTGCTCGTGATCTTAATGTACACCTAGTTGTCTACTCATGACGTGGACGCTGCTGCAAGGGGGGGTCTGCTGCAATAAGAAAGAAATGTTACACTGATATGTTTTATTATTATTGTTACAAGTATTTCATTAATTAAAAGAAAATTAGAGTGGTTCTCTTTACCCCATGGGTCCACATCATGTTCCTGAACTTTTTTTATATACTCATGCTCAACATGATGAACACCTTCTAAAACCTGATCTGCAGTTGAAACATGAAAGGTTACATTAATTAATACACCAATTGAAATTAAATATGTTTAAGAGAACATGAGAGTGGTCCTCTTTACCTGATGGGGCCACATCATGTTCCTGATCTTCTCTAGCCTGATCATGCTCAACACGTTGATCACGCTCTACATGCTCTAAAGTTGAAACTTGAAAGGTTACATTAATTAATACACAAATTGTAATTAAATATGTTTAAAAGAACTTTAGAGTGGTCTTCTTTACCTGATGGGGCCACATCATGTTCCTGATCTTCTCTAGCCTGATCTTGCTCAACATGTTGATTATGCTCTACATGCTCTAAAGTATCGGGATGCACACCATGACCTTCATCTGTAGGTTGTGCTCCACCCTCACCAGGCTGCATTCTAATGTTATGTGCAGTATTATCATTGCTTGAATGTTTAAATCAAATAGGCATGTAATTACTTTATGGTGGAAATTAATATTGAATAGATTGCACAAGTATTCAATTTTAAATAAACTTTATTGAGTTTATTTACCTGTGTTTCAGATGCAGTGGAAGGTTGTGTTTTCCCAGTCAAGATTCTTAGGCATTCAGCCACGGCTCCATAACCTTGCTAGAAGGCAATCTTCAGGTCATCTTTAGTGGGAACTTTGTTGAATTTAGAGCCCTATATTTTTGCATAAGATCATGAATTTTGCTTCTATGGTGTGATAAAACCAAAATTGTTTTCAATTTATTATTTCAATACTATATCTCATTTATTGATGCTTACAATTCATGCGGCTAATTTTATATAACCACCAGAGCCAAGTTTGTGTTGCCCGTGTTTTTCTAGTCTTGCCTTTGTTGCCTTTGATGTGTCAACAAGCCTATGAAAAGTTTGAAATACGTTAGATTATGTAAAAATAAAGAGTAATCAATATATAATTACATTGCTGATAGTATCACATACCATCCTTGGCCCGGTGGTGTCTTTCCTTTTTTCTTTTCAGCCTTCTCCTTTCCATCTAACACCAGGTCCTTCCACTCCCTCTCCGGAATCATGGGGGGATGCTCATACTTTTTTTTCTTTTCTAAATGTGACCTATATTGGTCCCTCACATACTTTAGATAGGTACCAGCTTTCTTAAGGACCTTGGTTCGGTTGAATGTTTTATCACCGAAGAGCACACCTAAACAGTTAATGAGCTCATCTTTTAAATCTTGATTTTGGACATTCCACCATGTACGTATGGTGGGCCCAAAGAGATCCAATGTAATATCACATAGATGTTTATAAAAAACATCATTTCCTGCAAATGATCATGGGATCAATAGTCTAAAAAGAGCGATCAATAAGTAAATTTCAATTGGATTATATATAATAATAATTAAAACATTTTAAAGTACCAAGGGCTACATGATGCAGAGCAATTTTCTTCGGGGGAAGAGGCACCAAAAGATAATGTGCCACAGAGCAAACCAGAAAAGGTATCCAGGTTGAGGACTCAACAGTATGTTTGCCCGACTAGAGAACAGAGTATAGAAAGTGGTGATGTTGATGCAAGGCATATGGAATATAGATCATTTGTCTCAGATGATGAGTTTATAAATTCCCCATAATTCAAAGCATTCTTGTATAACCAGAAGGGGAAGGAAATAAGAGAAAATGTTGATGATGTCACTTCAGGAAATGAGGAACAATTGCCGACCCCATAAAGAAAGTGTGTGGATGGTGAAATGACAAATATGACTCCTAAAAAAGGGAGGAAAATGTTGTAGAACGCCAGTGTCATGATCTTTCCCGGCCTTGATTTAAATTCTACTTTAGTTTTATATAGTTTCTTGAGGGATAGTGATGCTACACACAAGCTTGACAGGGAAAAGGTAGCAAAGGTGTATGCACGTTCCAAGTACAATACTGATGAAGGGTCACTGATGATTTGGGCCTTATACCCACCCCATAAGAAATCAGTGGTAATTGACACAGAGAAGGCATTTAGCCATGTCATGACCCTAAAAGTTGGAGAGGCTTATCCTGTAGCTACTACTGAAATTGGGGTCAATATTGCAAAATTCAACAAAGCACAAATTTAGTTGTTGATTAAAGAAAGAGAAATGTACAAGGAAAATAATGAGAGAATGTTGAGAGAGAATGAGAGACTAAAAGACTTAGTTGGCATTTCAATGGGGCCAACCAAAATGCTTACTCAAGGAGAAAGCTCTCAATCAAAAGATCATTGGATAGGATCAAGTGCTTATTCCTAGGGAAAGCATGATGCAATTGCAGCAATTTTCAAGAGGAGGCAAGATAATTTGACATCTTCGTTAAATAAACTATGGGGAAAATACTCTCATACTCTTGCCGCATTAAAAGAGCACACAAGGATGGAAGGAGGAATTATGGAGAAGTTTCATGAACTAGCCCAAAGCGATGATTCTAACAGTACAGCACTTGAAGCTGCAAACCATATTATCAATCGTCATCGAAACTTCTATGTTGAATTGCAGGGGGATGAACAGGGGTTGATAGACGCTGCCAAGAAAATTGTGATTACATTCTCTGATGACAAAGGGGAATTGAAAGAAGCCACTAGATGGAAAAGGGAATGTGAGTCAATATTGAATGAAGTCATGAGGCTAGCTTCTGCAGAGGATACAACATTGGATGAAGTTAGTGAACAGAATGAGGAGATGGTCAAGATGGAAATCACGATCCGGAATGCTATTGGAGATGCGGACACATATGAGCACCGGGATTATTTAGATCATCTTGCTAAAACTCACTTGTGGCTAAATAGAGCTTAATTATTCTTTAATCTTTTTTTTTTGTATACATGTGACATTTCAATTTACGAAAGGACATGTCCTTTCATATTCTCAATGTATAAATATCTATTTTGGAAACGAAATAGAGGAGCGATAAGTAGAATAGGTTAGAGGATAGAAAATATACAGGGTAATACAATGTTTTTCCAATATGGGACTATGTTGCATGTATCAAATCATGGAGATATCAATTGAAATCTAATAATATGGTACAGTTGCTTCCGGTATCAGCTGTTTATGGTGTTCGTTTAAAGCATTATTGAAGTTGTCTCCAATATGGTGTTTTCTGGTTATTTAAATTGGTATAACAAGTTTATATCCAGTTTGTCAATGCACATTTGCAGCATTTGTATGGTCAATTGATTGGTTCTTTCCAGTAAAGATTAAACCCTTTAAATTGATCATGATAATTAGAGAATGTTAGTTGGATCACTAAGAAGAACTCGGTAATCATAACATTGCATGTTTATACAAATTATAAACAAAATTAAAGGCTAAACAACTTGAATGTTTGCCAGAATGAAGTATTTGTTTCAGATTTTTCTTGACTCCGCATACCCAATAAGGCACTAGTCTTTGCATTTCACCACTAAGATTCATTCATTTTTCTTTACATTTGTTAACTGAGCATATTAGGATTTAGTTTTAAGCATTGGTATAAAATATATACCAAATTTCATTTCATTTTGTCCACTTCCATTTTCCATTGTGGACAAATTACTACAAGAAAAGAAGATCAAAAGTCAAGTCTACCCAATTCACATAGGTACACCCGCCCAGGTCTAGCAGCACCTAAAGAGTAGAAAGCTTAAACTATTTGGCTTTCTCTGTTACCCTAAAACATTTCAAGAGATTGGCAACCTCTTGAGGTATTTTTACCTTCGTTTTTGAGAGCTAACAGACCCTTCTCATCCTCCACATAAATCAGAGTTCAAACTTTTCAACCTTGATAGTAACTTGGGTGTTTTTCATTTGGAGAAGTGACGGCTCGAAAATATTGGCAATAATTTTAAAAAAATGATGTTCACACATAAATAATTCACACCTTCCAAACCAACCTTTGTTGGAAATGACAACATCCCTACCATTAACACACTTTTTTCTTGATTCTCCTCTAATCTGTCATCGCTAACATATGCGAAAATGTCCCGTCGATAATCCTTAGCAATATTTTTAGGAGTTTGAGCGGTTAGCATCATTACCTAACACATAAAAATCTCCTTTCCTTTTTTATTATTACACGAGGCTTCAAAAAAATCATTTATTTCCATCTTGTTTCTTTTATACTACTAAAGATTTATCTCACTCCTGTCATTATTAGATTACCTCAAATCCCTATTCCACAAGTTACCCATCATCAATATGAATAGGGTAAGAAACCTAACAATTGGATGCATTCCATGTGTTTGTATTAAGGAAACCTAAGATTTTGAGAGTCAGGAAACATAACAATTGGGTGCATTCCATGTGTTTGTATTAAACTTAACCCTAAGAAATAAATGGCCTATTTGCAATACTTTAGAAATACAACGTTAGGATTCTAGAACTGACTTACAATTTTGTAATATTTTATAGGACTCTACATTGATCCCACAAATCTAAGGTCGTTAAATTTTTAGACCAAGACACCTGATTAAACTAGGTTTTATAAAATGATTTCACATCCATAAGCATAATTAAAGTATATCAAATATGATAGGATCAAATGAATGTGAGAATGTACGAATTGGAGTTGGCCACATTTTCCCATATTGGTTCTAATAAAATTTGATGGTTAAACCCAAAATAAATCTTGTCTTACAGACCATCTCAATGAATTTTCAAAAATGGAAAGGAACAATTAAAGAATGAATCACAATAATCAATGCAAGAACACCAGATTTATGTGGAAAACCATTGAAGTGGAAAAACCATGGTTAGGATTAACTCACAAAATATCATTACTGGTTACAATACATTACAAGAGGCTCACTGCCTAGAGGAATCACTATCCAAAAAATAGGAGGGATCACTACCCAAGGAATATTTTTCTTCTAGAATTGCAAAAGATATAGAAAAGAGTGGCTCACTACCAAATTTTGAACTACTATTAATGCATCTGCAATATGCCAAAGAAACAATTCCAGTTAGGCTCAGTAAACTAACTTTACACACTTAATTCTTCACCACTAACACCTTTCATACTTCACACTCTTTCTCATCCACATCTACATCATCATAACCTTAATGAATTAACATTATATATATGTATATATTCCACAAATAATCATATCATCAATTAGGTTAGCCTAATTAGATGAAACATGCGACACAACCTGTTGGCTCAAAAATCCATCAAACATTCCTTACGAAAGAAACCAAAATGTGTTCTTCACCAAAATAGGTCGGAATGACTTATAATTGTTAATGATAAGTTACAGCTTCAGGCGATCCTTCCAGCTCAGTCCAATTGGAGGCAACATAAATTAAATGATAGCCTTTCGGCTATTTAATTTATATTCAATTTTGTATTGTCTTACATTTAATGAGGAGGCGCGAATGTCATGAAGCCGACCTCATTCCTTATCTATTATTATATTATCTCTTGACAACATTATAATTCTGGGCCGACCTTCATTGGAAATTATAATTTATCTTGTCCGACTTGTTATTTGTTCAATCTCTTCTTGAGGCCGACATTGTTCTTAAAAAGATGCAACCTCTCATAAGTCATGTATTTATAGAAGACCACTTCACTCCTTGTTCGATCATCAAGTTCACTTCATGCAAGTGTGAATTCCTTAACAGCAGAGTGCAAATTAGTTTCAAGTGTGAATTTTTGTCAAGTGCGAACTTCTGTCAAATGTGAATACTGTCAAGAGCGAATTCTTCAAGGACAGATTGTGAACTCTCCTAGAACAGAATTTTATTGTCAAGAGCGAATTCTTCAAGGACAGATTGCAAACTCTCCTAGAGCATAATTTGAATCTCAAGAAGTGATAGTTGTGCTATCTGTCTTGCGTCTTTTTTAGGTGTCGAATGCTGGCTTTGTGTTATTTGATCTTGCATTTCATACAGGTGTTGAATATTGACCTTGTGTTCAGCCTCATTGTAAAAGTGCATTGTTGTCATTGTTTATATATATAAGAGAGATCTTTGTTGTTGGGTTTTTCTCCCTCAAGAGGAGGGTTTTCCCAGGGTATCTGTTGTGTTATTTTTGTCTATTTTTGTATTAATTTTTTGTGCAAATAATCTGGTCATTAAAATTTACAATAATCACTCCTATGAATCCACTTCATACTCAACTTAGTACCGTATGACCCCAAAACCCTTAGGTCGATACCACATAACAAAATTGGTGAAGCATCAACTGACTGAACCAATTGTTCACTCACAACTTGACATGTGAACCACCACGCCACTTGAGACTCAGAGTGCACACATATATGATATCTTCAAAACACTTCCTAAAATCCACACAACATAATGATCATTCGTGGTTGAATGCAGAGAATTCCAACATGAACTCTGCAACTGTAACTATGTCACAACATAGCCTGATACTTTGTCACTAAAAACTTTGAATGTGAAAGACATATAACCCTAATTTTTTTAACATAGAATCTTCCACCACATACCATTATCACCTCAAAACTGCATGACAAGATATTTCAATGCAGACCACAAAACTATTCATCTATGACATACTATTTTAGTCAAACACTTAGCCAATTTCCTATAAACACTTGGTCTGCTACGAATTATATACATACTGGCATACCATCACTTCTACAGTGGGTTTCCATTAATTATATCACCATAAAAAATCATGCTCATGTTGTGAACATCAATGGCTATGAGTGCTAATGTAGTGGAATGTATTCAAGTGCTACAAGTAGTTGAAGAACAGGTTTTGTATTATGGTTGTTGCTCAAAGCTTGGTGCTACAAGTGTAATGTATGGAGCTCAAATAACAATAAATAAATCATTATTGGCAAGAAATAATTTCTTTATAATAATTCAAGAGAATTATCCTCATTACTATTAGGGGAATCAAGTCATCTCAGATAGAAACATCTAAGAACAACAGTGCCTTCGGTGATTTTAATTCAATCAAATTGCCTCAAAGACACAACTACTATGCCATAAAGCATAAATAGACATACTTGATTTCCCACATTAACCCTTCTAAGAAAAGCACATGTAGAATTAACCAGAATCAACACTATGCACATATTCAAATTTGTAGAATGAACCAACATGAAAGACAAAGATAAATGAACACGTAGATTTATGTGGGGAAAACCCTTATGGGTAAAAAAACACACACTCCAAAAGATCTATCCATTGTATTATTCAACAACAAAAGAGTTACAA
>VDFB02149450.1:0-17582 GCA_007258455.2 Sequoia sempervirens | reverse complement strand
CTAAGTCCATGAGCGTAATTTTTCTTGGTCGTTGTCCTTCAATTAGGTTTGACTGCATTTCTCTATTAATTAAATAATTTTTAATTATTTAATTAATTCACCTTCTCATCTTTATTCTATCCCGATCAATTAAAATTATTTAATTGCGTCACTAATATATCCCTTTTTTCAATAATTATATAAATCATTTTTTTATTTAATTATTTATCTTTCATCTATAGTCAGATAATAATAATAATTATTATTTGACCTTTTATTCTTCTATAATTAAATAACTGTCAAAATTATTTAATTGTGTTTCATTCCTCTCTTTTGGATAAATAATTCAAATTAATTATCCATGTCTAATTTCCACCTCCCCATTTAATTAAATTGATTAATTTAATTCAATACTCCTTTTTTCATTTTCTCTAAATAAATAATTTGGATAAATTATTTATTTGCCACTTGTCATTTTCCTCCATTTTGAATAAATTATTTTGCACCTCCACCTGGTCAAAGATACCCTGTCATTATTTCATGTCATAGTCTGCATGTCCTTGTCATAGCTTGCATGTCCCTGCATGTCTGTCATAGCCTACATGTCCCTGCATGCATGTCTGCCATGATTCCTCCAAAAATAACATATTCTTGGTGCATAAATTTTGGACCATTAATCTTGGAATCCTTCTAGAGGATTAATCTCAGCCATCCATTCAAAAGGTTGTCTATAAAAGCAACCTTCCTTCTCCATTTTCAGCTTAACAACTAATTGTCTCCAATTTTCTTGCTACCATTTGCAAGTTTTACACAAGTGTTTCAACAAATCTGAGGGAAAATTTGCATAACAAGAAGAATGAGAGCAAGAGAAGTGATTCAAATTGAATAGGGAGTGTTTTATTTCATTTATTTCATTTTTCTCCTTTCATATGATTGCATTCTCTTGTTTGGATGAGGTTTTATAGTTTAGAAGTGTTGGCTGTTACTTTGTATATGTTATTTGATTTTTAACCCCATCTCACATTTAGTGAACCCAACGTGAATCTTATAATTTTGCAGAGAAATTGGTTTGTTTTTTCTTGTTTGTTTGTTTTGCAGGATACAACCAAGAATTCATATGAAATCCCGTCATATTCTTTTGAACACAGAAAAATGGGCGCATAAAATATTTTAAAACTATTATCTTGGTTTTTTAGGCCTTGTTCTCAGCTTTCCGGAACATCAAACGGTTTAAAATTTCGTTAAAATTTGAGAAAGTTATGGCCGTTTTAGTGATCACAGTTTTTTAAGATTTAGCTGTTAAGACTCGAAATTTTCTTTTGTTTATAACACTTTTGTCTTGCAGGATTTTGCAAAAAATTTTCTGGGTTTTGAAGGTCTATGTATTAGCTTTTAATAGATGTCTACGGTTTAAAATTTTGTTTAGTTTTGAGAAAGTTATCACTATTTTAGTTTTCTGTTTTCATTTAAGTTTTTTTTACTAATCTTCTGTTTGTAGCATGTGGCTTTGGAGTGGGGCTCTCAAAAACTGCTTCTTTTGGAGCAAAAAAAAAATCAAGCTCCTAGTTTTTAGTTTTATTTAATTTCTTTTTCTTAGTTTAGTTTAGTCTCTTCATTTTCTAGTTTAGTTATTTACCAACTTTTAAGTTTTAGTTTGGTTTTTAATCTCTTGTCCTAATTTAGTTTTTTTTTTGCAGCTTTTCTCGTTGGTCCAAGATATTTATGAAACTACTAACTTGTGGTTTTGCAGCTTTGTTAGTCGAAGACTCATTTCTCAAACAATGTGTTTGCGATTTCTAGTTTAGAAAACACTTCTTTTGGTGCATTAAAATGAACTTTTGTTTGTAGATGCTTGACTGTGCTTGATGTGGTAGGTGATTATGCTCTCACCCTATGAAAACTTGGTGATCAAAAAACGAGACCCACTTTATTTTTTGTAAACTTTAAGACTTAGTAATCGAAGTATCCTCTCCCTTTGTGCTTTCAGGCAATCCTGGGTGTAAGAGAAACAATTATTGACTCTAGAACTTGGGCCTGTTCTTGTGGGAAAAAGTTCTCACCCCAGGATGACTCAGACCGATAGCACCCTGAACCTAAGGGACTTCCAGCTAGTATATAAAAGTGGATTCTTGGGGAAAACCCAAGAATCACGTGTATGGTTCTGACGAGATGGATTTGAAAGGGGAATCTCGCCGCATGGATCATACCCTATGAACGGAATGCCCTTACTAAACACCTATTGTTTTAGAAGCCAACTATTTTTCAGCCATTACTTGGTAGAGTGCAGGGTATAGTATTATGCCCAAAGACACTCACTACTGATCCCCTTGAGTAGAGATCTAGCAATTCTTGGGAAGTGACTTCTCAAGAATCTGAAGTTGGTGTGCCCGAATGATGTTAATGAGCCGTGGAGGGGAACTAGTGCCACTAAACTTCTAAGCTATCCGCTCTCGATAAGGAAAGGTGTTTAGCACCAATTCAGGGTATATCAGTGGGCTATATCAAGTATACAAACCCTTGGACTATTAGGATTGTGCTTGTCTCATGTGTGTTTGCATACACCAAAATGTTGTGCTTGTCAAGTGTTTTTTGGATTTTCAAACAATATTCACCACATTCACAAATCTGAACACAAACAATTGACCTCAAACAAACATCACACATAGTAACTTGCAACACCTCAAAACATTTCCAAAACCATCAACCAAACATTTCTAACTGCTGTGCTCCATATTCACCCTCGACCTATGAATGAAACCAAAGGATTGAATATCTTGACCATCATTTGAAAGAGCTTGAAAAACAACTTGAATCCCAACATTTGAATGAAGTGATGCAATCATCTCATAAGCCTTATCCTCATCCAAAACTACATCATCCAAGTTTAATGTCCATGAATTTCTACAAAGGCTAAATGAGAAATCCAAATCTAAATCCTCAAACACAAATGATATTGTGCAATCCTACCATGTCATGCATCTATCTTCATCCCCCATAAGTCAAAATAAACCTCATGAGTCTTTCACCCAAGTTAATGAATCTATTCAACCATCCTCTCCTATCATGCCATCTACATCCAATGATTCATGTCAATCTCTTAGTCCAAAGCATGCTAGCATAGACTCCCTTGCACATCAAGATTAAAACATTCTTTCCACTCCATCCAATGATACCAAAATTTTTCAATGCTCTCCAATCTTTGACCAAAATCCCATCTCTCAAGAACCTCATGATGATCCCCTTATCTCTTTTTGTTTCATTCAAAATGATTCCCTTCCATCTCAAGAGAAAAGTATCCTTCCAATTCCTCCTTCCACCTCATTTAATGAATCCGTACCATCTCATGATTCCATCATAACCAATGATCAAGATATGCTTTCCACAAAATATCAGGATTCCCTTCCTCATCAAGATCAAGATATACCTCCATTCAAGGATACCCTTTCATTCCATGATGATGTTCATCCTTCTCATGATCAAGACATGCCTTTCATACCACTTCGTGATGATTCCATACCTAATAAAGAGCAAGCTACTCCATCTCCTACACCTCTTGATCCTTTTCCAAGTCAAGATCAAAGTACCCCCTTATCCCCATGTGAAGATCCTATCACACATCCTAATTCCCCTCATGACCACAATCCTCCACAAGAGTCTATCACCCCTATTCAAACTATACATGAACCTATTACCTATCAAATGGGTTCTCTCACTTTTATCCAAGGTGGTTTACTTGAAGATCTTATTATTCATTCCATATCACAACCACCTCACGATGGACTTGCATCTTGTTTCATAAACAATATATATCCCGTTGGAAAACAAATGTGTCAAAGTATGAACTACAAAGGAAAAGGATTAGGCCTTCATGAACAAGGTATCCTAGAACCCCTTTATATCCAAGAAAACACATACTATCATGGCCTTGGTTATACACCTCACGCTCAAGAAATTCGTACCCATCATAAGCCTAGATTCCATCAAAATAAACCTACTTATACGAGTCCATCAAACCTTCCATTTATCCTTGGTCCTTATCATCCAAACCCTAGTTCATCAACCCTTCCATCCATATTAGGGCCCTACATCCCTCCATCTTCTATTCATCAAGAACAACAAAGGCACATACCCTTGATGCCTTCTCAAAATTCTACCTACATTAACCCATCCATAAGACCTCCATATCATTCATCTCCATCCACCCATCCCATTGCTCTTGGAAGCAATTTGGGTGTCAAATGTCAAAATATTCCATATCAAAATCCACATGTATCAAAGGATCAACATGTCTCCTTGAAGAGCCATACAAAAATAAAAGAAAATTTGATCCGAAGTCAAAATAAAAATCCAAAAGGCCACAAAGGCCTATCAAATCAAAAGAAAAATCCAAAAGGCCACAAAGGCCCATCAAGTCAAAAGAAAAAAATTCAAAGGCCACAAAGGTCCATAAATCAAGAAGAAAAATTTCAAAGGCCACAAAGGCCCATAAACCAAAAAGAAGAATCTCAAAGACCACAAAGGCCCATGAATCAAAAATCAAAGTCAAAAACTATGTGGATTCCTAAAAGTCTTGTGGAAGCAATAAAATCTAAATTGGCATCCAAAGTTTCTAATCCAAAAGCTTCCTCCTATCATCCATCTAAAAACCTATCACCTTCCAAATTCATTTTTCCTCCATCACTCCACCACCCTTCAAGTTGTGTGCTGATGTTGATCTTTCCACCCTTTCCATCCTTTCCATCCTTTTCATCTATCCATCAACAAGCCTTCCAGCCTCCTATCCATTATCCAACATCCATCCCCCATTATCCTCCTTTAATCCAAACCTTTGCATGAGTCCTTAGCTTCTTCCATCACACCATTAATCTACCAACATTTATGAGTCTAATCCTCCTTGCCATGGTTTATTAGAGCACATATTCAAGGGATATTAGCTGTGAAACTTGATGCTTGATTCCTCCCTCCATCTCCCTATCATGCATATATTACCTTCCATATTCATTTATACCTATCCATATCCTATCTTCCATATTCCTCTCGCACTTTACACTTGGGGGCAAGTTTCATCCACCCTTTTATTCATATCCATTATCCTCTTACGTTCATCCTTTACCTTTCCACCTTTGATCTTGACCAGGTTAAGGATCTTCTTGAACATCGTATATCTTATCCTATACACTTTATCCATATCTTTCGTACCATATTCTTCACCGTATCCATATTCCACCATCCTATCTTCCCTTTCTTGGTTTTGATGAGGAATAGGAGCAAAGTACTTAGGCATTATGTCCATATCTTATCAATCTTGATCATCCTATTCATTATCCTTATCTTTGCATTCTTCCATTCCATATCTCCTAGCTTATCAAAATCTATGTCCCATTTCCTTCCTTTGTTCTTGATGAGATTAGGGGAAAAATTACAAACGCATGCTTTGGATTCCCTTTCATATCCTTATGTGTTACCATTCCATCATAGTTCACATCCTTATCATTTATCCATGATTAAATTACCTCCAATGTTGGTCATCATGTCCCTTTGCAACTTTGAATCTTATCATGTGAATCATATTTGAGCCTAGTTGTAAAACATTATCCAATCCTCATATTTTTTTGTCAATCAATCATAAACAATCATCAATCTTATTGTACTTAGAGGAATTAGTGATCCTAAGTACTTATCATCATCATGCCTTATGGAATCGATCATTCCTGGCATCCAATCAACGAACCATTATCATCTTTTGACAAAGGATATGTTGCTTGTGTGACATGTTTTGCAATGAATCTTTCATTTTGACCTATCATTTTACCCATAGTTGCATTACCTCTATTGTGGAAGATCTTATTCCTTAAATCAATAATATCACATTTCATTTCACTCCATCTTTAAAACTTCAAAAAAACCAAAAAAAATCATAAAATGTCTTGAAATAATCCAAAAAAAATCATAAAATGTCCTGAAATAATCCAAAAAAACCATAAAATGTCTTGAAAAAATTAAAAAAAATCATAAAATGTCCTGAAGAAATAATAATAAAAAAAATCCCAAAAAATAGTGACACTTTCAGATCACCACACAACTTTGAACTTCAACAAAATCAAAGCGCACAAGTGTTGAAAACTTAGCAAACATTATAACATATATATCAACCCATCTTACAAATCCAACCAAACACATAAACTGTAACAAGAATCAGTTCTACATCAAGGCAAAACCCCTGTTTGTTTGTTGATCTTTTCTTATTTTATGGTTTTATCTTTGGTGACATGTCTTTTAGCTTCTTCAGGATGTCTTTGACTAGAGAGGCAAGGATGGGGCATGTTCATTTGTTTGTTGTTTGCAGATTGTTTCTTATTCACAGGATGACTCATCTTAGGACATGGTTGTCTAAAACCATCCAGACCTATGAGTCTAATGTGGATGAGAGAATTCCTTGTCTGATAGTGTCTTCCATGCAATAAGTATTCAGGTCATCTAAGGTTCTTATACCTAGATGCTTATACTTCATTACTAAATAAAAACGAAAACAATATTCAGATTGTCTAGATGTTCATGCTATCTAGACGCTTATACTAATTTGTGACATAATAAGCCTGATGATGATAAAAGCACTTAAAAGGTACAAGAGACTTCATCACCTTCATTCTCTTCCATCTTGCATTTCATTTTCTTCATCTTTCTTGTCGCAGAGAAATCAATCAATTGCTTAACTCACTGATATATGTCTCTTGAATCAAATCTCAAATCAATCAACTTGCTTCTTGAAATTTCATGTCCCCTTAATCAATCAGTCAATCCATCATTACAACACCTTGTCTTGCGTAAGCATAATTCTCAATCAACTTAATTAGCTCAATCAACTTCATCAGCTCATCAACCTAGCTATATTGATCATTTCCATCAATTGTTAAATTACGTCCATCAACTTTGCATTTTCATCAAAATGTACATCACCGCTTTATCACTTGTGCAATATTAGGTATCTAATCACTTTCTAGACATCTATCAAGATATTAGTCTTCTTAGAATCTGTTCAATCAATCTCTTGAGGGGGCATATCATTCTTATCATAATCCTTACCAAGATATCTTTGGGGCATGTATCAGTTGATCAATTTTTTTCTTTGAAACAAAACGACAAACCGCATTGTCTCAAAGAGGGGCAAAATGTAGACACTGAAAAATGTCCTAAGTCCGTGAGCGTCATTTTTCTTGGTGGTTGTCCTTTGATAATTGAATATCTTTAATTATTCAATTAGGTTTGACTGCATTCCTCTATTAATTAAATAATTTTTAATTATTTAATTAATTCACCTTCTCATCTTTATTCTATCCCGATCAATTAAAATTATTTAATTGCGTCACTAATATATCCCTTTCTTCAATAATTAAATAAATCATTTTTTTATTTAATTATTTATCTTTCATCTATAGTTAGATAGTAATAATAATCATTATTTGACCTTTTATTCTTCTATAATTAAATAATTTTCAAAATTATTTAATTGTGTTTCATTCCTCTCTTTTGGATAAATAATTCAAATTAATTATCCATGTCTAATTTCATCTCCCCATTTAATTAAATTGATTAATTCTAATAAATGTCTTTGTCATTTTTTCTAAATAAATAAATAATTTAGGATAAATTCATTTATTTGCCACTTGTCATTTTCCTCCATTTTGAATAAATAATTTAAAAATAAATTATTTATGCACCTCCACCTAGTCAAAGATACCATGTCATTATTTCATGTCATAGTCTGCATGTCCCTGTCATAGCCTGCATGTCCCTGCATGTCTGTCATAGCCTGCATGTCCTTGCATGTCTGTCTATCATGATTCCTCCAAGAATAACATATTCTTGGTGCATCAATTTTGGACCATTGATCTTGGAATCCTTCTAGAGGATTAATCTCAACCATCCATTTGAAAGGTTGTCTATAAAAGCAACCTTCTCTATTTTTCAGCTTAACAACTAATTGTCTCCAACTTTCTTGCTACCATTTGCAGGTTTTGCACAAGTGTTTCAACAAATCTTAGGGAAAAGTTGCATAACAATAAGGAGAGCAAGAGAAGTGATTCAAATTCAATGGGGAGTGTTTTATTTCATTGTTTTCATTTTTATCCTTTCATATGATTGTATTCTCTTGTTTGGATGAGGTTTTATAGCTTAGAAGTATTGGCTGTCACTTTGTCTATGTTATTTGATTTCTAACCCACCCTCACAAGAACAAAGCTAAATTGTGGAGGATATGGAGTTTTTGTTGATTGTTATTGCATAGCCCACCTTATATTGTGGATTTCCTCAGATGGGTGGCTGTAGAAAGTGATGTTTTATTTATGCATTTCATTTTCTATTTTGGTTGGAAACAAGATAAAAAAAATAATTAATGCTTGTTGATTCTATGTTCCAAAGTCTATATTTTTTCAATTTGTGGGGAGATTGTGTTGAGAAAGGAGTGTTTATTGTATGGTTTTGTTAGTGTGAAGCTTCTTAGGGTTTGTGTTTAATGCTTACATTTTGTGGCTATGTATCAAATAGAATTAAATTGTAGAGGATATGGAGTTGTTGTGGATTGTTATTGTATAGCTCAACCTATATTGTGGCTTGCTGCATGTGGGTGGCTATAGAAAGTAATCTTGTTTGATTTATGGCTTTTGTTTTTTGCTTATGGTTGGAATAGAATAAAATAATTAATGTTGTTGATTCTATGTTTGGTTACATTAGGTATTATTGATTTTTTTTCTCTACCTTAGGCTATACTGGGTATATTTTAGTATCAGTATATATATGTAACATTAAAATTGTTAAGGTTATGGAGCTTTGGTGGATTCTTATTGTATACGTTGTTCTATATTATGGCTTTGCAGATGTGGGTGGTTGTTGAAAGTAATGTTGTTTGATTTATGCCTTAGTATTTTTGGTATGGTTGGAACAAAATAAAATAATTAATAGTGTTAGCTTGTATGTTTGGTTGCATTAGGTATTATTGATTATTGTTGTCTTCCTTAGGGTACATTGCATATATTTTAATAACAATATATATAGGTAAGATTAAGATTGAATAGGTTATGGAGTTTTGGTCGATTCTTATTATATAACCTGGGCTATATTGTTGCTTTCTGGATCTTGGTGGCTGTTGAGAGAATAAAATAATTAATGATGTTGATTCTATGTTTGGTTACATTAGGTTGGTTTGTTTATTGCTTGTGGTGTGTGGTTATGTTGCAATGGAATAAAATAGTCAATCCATTAGGAATTGTCAATTATAGTTGTGTTGTGTAAGCTATATTGTTTCATTTTGGAGGTGTTGTTGAAATGGCTGTATTTTTTCCCAATTTCTGAGGAGATTGTATTGAATAAGGAGTGTTTTTTGTAGTATTTTGTGGGTTTTGTATGCAAGGCACTATTCGAAGCAGTGTACACATATATTGTTGCTTTTTGCATGTGGGTGGCTATAAAGAGTAATGTTGTTTGATTTATGGGTTTCATTTTTTGGTTATTCTTGGAAAAGAATAAAATAATTAATGTTGTTGATTCTATCTTTAGTTACATTAGGTATTATTGATTATTGTTTTCTATTTTAGGCTATATCGGGTATATTTTAATATCAATATATATGTAACATTAAAAATATTAAGGGTATGGAGTTTGGCTTGATACTTATAAAATAGTTAATGGTGTTGATTCTATGTTTGGTTGCATTAGGTATTGTTAATTATTGTATTGTTCCTTAAGATATGTTGGGTATATTTTAATATGTATATATTTGTATATATATATAGATATATATGTATAGATATGTACATGTATTTATATATATTAATTTTTGGTAGGTCTCTCTTTATGACTTGCAACGGAGAAAAATGCTTGACCTTATCTAGTTATCGTTGATTGTAATTGTGTTGATTTTCCATAAGATACTGTTGATTGTGTCAAATATGTTGTCTAATTTTTGTTATCTGACGAAGAGTATTAATTATTTCATTATTTCATTATGTTCCAACAATAACTAGAAAATGAAAATTGTTGCATTTTTTGCTAGATTTCCCCATTTGAGGTACCATTCAAACCAATATTGATTGATTTAGGGTTTGCATTCTCATAGTGTTGTTTTGCATAAGGGGTTGTTCATTACTGTTGGCTACGTTCTAGGTTAACATTGTTTGATTTATGGCTTTCGTTATCTAGCTATGGATGGAAGAGAATAAAATAATTAATGTTGTCCATTCTATGTTTGGTTACATTAGGTATTATTGATTATTGTTCCTTAGCCTGGGCCATACTTGTGTCAACTTTGTTGGGAATTTTCTCCGCCTCACCATTTTCCTATCTTTTCTTGGTGTCAGGGAAGACTTGGCGGATGGGGTATAGTTTGGTCAATTTTATCACTTCCTTACCAAGATATATATATACATATATATATATGTATATGTATATGTATATGTATATATATACATATGTATATGTATATGTATATATATACATATGCATATACCATATATACACACATGTGTATACATATATACATATCATAGACCAAACCTTTTGGGAACCATCGATAAATACAAAAAACACAAGATAACCCTTCAATGGTCGTAGGATTTCTATCAAATTTCGCATGCCGATATATATATATATATACATATGCGTATATATATATACATATGCGTATATATATATACATATGCGTATATATATATACATATGCGTATATATATATATACATATGCATATATATATACATATGCATATATGTATATATGCATATGTATATATATATGTGTGTGTGTATTTATATAAATGTGTATATATTTATGTGTATATATATAAATATGTATATATATATGTATATATATGTATGTGTATATATATGTATATATATGTATATATAGATATGTGTATATATATGTGTATATATATGTAAATATGTATATATATATCCTCTACAATTTTATTCCATTGCAAACATAGCTAGAAAACAAAAACATTCAACACAAACTTTTCGAAAGTTGATAGTAGCAAACCCATACAAAAACACTCCTTACTCAACACAGTCTCCTCAGAAATTGGAAAAAATACAGCCATTTCAACAACACCTCCAAAATGGCTAGATGTAGAAAGACACAATATAGTTCGAGCTATACAATAAGAATCAACCAATTATTTTATTGTGTTCCAACCAAAACAAAAAACGAAAGCCATAAATCAAACAAGATTACTTTCTATAGCCGCCCACATGCAGAAAGCTACATATATATATGTATGTATGTATATATATATATATATATATGCATATATACATATACATATATAAAAATATATCTATATATATATCAATATATATATATCTATATATATATCAATATATATATATTCATATATATAGCCCATATATATATATCTATATATATATCTATATATATATCTATATATATCTATATATATATATCTATATATACATATACATATATATATATACACACAATATAGTTCGAGCTATACAATAAGAATCAACCAATTATTTTATTGTGTTCCATTCAAAATAGAAAATGAAAGCCATAAATCAAACAAGATTACTTTGTACAACCAACCACATGCAGAAAGCCACACACACACACACACACACACATATGTATGTATGTATGTATGTATATATATATATATATACACACACACATATATATGTGTGTGTGTGTATATGTATATATGTGTGTGTGTGTGTGTGTGTGTGTGTGTGTGTGTATGATAAATATCGCAGAGTAAACCTTCGGAACCATTGGATACATGCAAAACATAAGATATCCTTCAACCAACTTCACTAAAATTGTACAACATCTAATGCACTTGTAGCATTACAAAAATTTCCTTTTGCACTCATAGCCACCTTCAACAACAACATAAACCTCGGGACCGACATCGAACAATATGGTATCATAACTCTACAAACATTTGTTGAGCCTAAGGACTTTAAAATAGATGTTACTTGCACCAAGACCACTACACGGGAACCATACAACAATCAATGCTAATGACATTTCGCTGGCCTCCCCTACACTTCCATCATTTCACCAGACTCCTCTATCATTGTGACAAATGCCCACCACCTTTGACACGATAACAGAGTCCCAAGTCCAACCACCTTCACATAGGTTGCACAACCATTGAATGCACTTGCACCTTGAAAAAATCTTGCCATCCTTGGTCATAGCTACCTTGAACAACAACAAAGAGTCCCAGAATGGCATAGAACAATACATTACCGTAACTCCAGTGACACAACAGATATATACAGATATATGCATATATATATACACACACACACATTAAGAGATATAGTGGCAGATAGCTTATAAGTTCGCTCAAAATTTTGGTTGGCCTCCCGCTTCTTAGGCCTTCCAATCATTGGTTCGCATCAACATTAATTAATGTCTGCTTTGTATGTACTATAAAATGTCCTAATAAGACCAACGATAAATGCAAGCCATAAATGTAACAATTAAGCCTAACGCAAACAATAAAAGCAAACAGTCCCTTATGCAAAACAACATGGAGTAAATAACATTAACTATTTTACTACACTCCAACCATCGCCACAAAACAAAAGTTGTGAAGGAAACAATAGTGTTATCCACACTCACCCAGATGACCAAACCCGTAAAACACTAAAAATGACAGTTCCAAATGCATAGACAAACATAAATGCAAAAGCGGAACCATATAAATCAAACAGTATCATTGCCAACAAAGTATTGCTATCTAGACCTGCTCATATATCTATTTGTGAACATAGTTGTATGTATGTCTCTATTTGCATATGCATATACATAAACACTTGTACATGCAATTCACATTTCCCTGTCCTATACAACTTCCTGGTACATATGTGTGTAGATATTCAGTCACCTATTGGATATCTATGGATATATGCATACACCATTCAAAAGTTACAACTATCTGCGAGCTATTTTAAACAAAAACAAAAACATGGCTTCCAACAGTACCTCACATACAAAACCAACAAAACACAGAAAGCTCCCAGTAACATGCCGACTCAAAACCTTCACCATGAAAATTCCAAGCCTAAATGAATCAATATTGGTTTCAACCATAAGCGAGATGGGGTGATTCACCAAAAAACACAACACATTAACTATTTTCCAGCTATTCACACAAGACCCTTATTGTCTTGAGTTTTATTTTATAGTTTACATGTACACATTGCTATCCTTCTAAGATAGCATTTACAAAAAAATTCAAATGTTTTTTGGAAAACCTACAAAAAGACAAGAGATCTCAATTTCAATATTCACCAAATGTATGCATGTAGATATATGTATGTATCTATATATATGTGTATATATATCTATATATGTGTGTGTACATATATGTATATATATACGTATATATATGTGTGTGTATATATGTATTTCAATGCTAATGACATTTCACTAGCCTCCTCTACACTTTGGTCATTTCACCGAACTCCTCTATCCTCGCGCCAAATGCGCACCACCTTTTACACGGCAACAAAGACCCAAGTACGACACCTTAAACCGGTAGGGCTGACAAAAAATCTGACCACACTATAACCCATCCGTCAAGTCTCAGATAGCATTTACAAAAAAAAAAAGTATTTTAGGGAAAACCCACAAAACACAAGAGATCTCAATTTCAACATTCACCAAAAATACAATAGATTAACTATTTTCCAACCATTCACATAGAACCGAAGCCATAAATGGAAAAATATAAACAATAGTCACTGACATGCCAAAACCCACAAAACTATACAGTCTTTCCAAAAAAAATCGACACAATGAAACAATATTTCTTTCAAGAATAACCTAGATCAAATGCAACTCTACCTGCTTCCTTCAATAACACCCCTTCCCGCTTGCTTCCTCTTTCCTCCATTCTTTCTCAACAACCTACCAAACAAGACCACAAAATTATCACAACCCTCACCATTTGCAACCATCAATGCATGCAACAAAATAGAAGACAACCTTCAACCACCTTCATAGAAATTGCATAGCCATTTGTTGAAAATTAGCCATACATTCGTTTTCTTCCCTAGGGCATTAATAGAGCAACTACTATTACGATGTCCCCTAGTACATGCAAAGCATACAATATATGTAACTATATCTATATATGTATACAAATGTATATATGTATGTATATATGTATATGTATATCTCTATAGATATTTATATGTGTATATACATGTTTATATATATGTGTGTATATATGTATGTATATATATGTGTGTGTGTGTATATATATATGTATATCTATATGTATATATGTATATATGTGTATGTATGTGGATTTTTGTATGTATATATATATACATGTCTATATATATGCATATATCTTTGTATGGACATGTGTATATATATGTATATATAGCAACCAAAACATTGATTATTTTGTTCTGTTGCAACTATAGATGATAAATGGAAGCCATAAATGGAACAATATAGCCTAAGGTGGACATCAATAGAATGAATTCCATGACATTAACTTGTTTATCCCATTGCAACCATTGCCATACAATGCTGAAATTCATAGTTAGCCCTATACAAAAGGCTTTCGTGTGAAAGGCTGGTCTATATACAACTTATGTGTATACATATATATGGATATACATATATGTATATATATGTATATATATGTACATGTATAGTATGTATAGTATGTACATACACATATATGTAGATATGTGTATGTAGATATATGTATATGTATGTATATATATATATATACACACATGTATAGTATGTATGTATGCTAGCGTACATTACACATATGTAGATATACGTATATGTGCATATAAGGCATATGCATATATACGTACTGCATGTGTACGTATGTATATGTATGTACATATATATACAAAAACAAAAAACTTTAAACTCACCCACACATGTGAAAAACACCATAGCTCTAACCACCTTCACGTAAAATACCGCAATGTACCTCGTATATCTAAATGTATATCCATGGTATATGTGTGGTAATAGGTATGTGGGCATATATGTACATAGGCATGTATATATTTTAGAGCAGTGTGATATACACATATGTAAATATATGTATATGTATATATATATTTAGCTGATAGGTCAAGCTTGTGCCAATCCCTTGTCTAGAATTTTGTCGGCCCTACCCATTTTTGTAATACGCTTTAAGCGCTAGGGATGCAAGCTGGTTAGTGGGTTATAAGTTCATCAACTTTCGCCCTCTCAAATTTTTTGGCCGGCGGGATCCGGTGAAAAGGTGGTGGAGGCCATTGTTGGCTACTTTGTGAATTGGGTGGAATTTGTCGGTCCACGTGGATAGAGAAGGCTGTAAAAATTAAACACTGGTTCATGTCAACATTGATTGTTGTATGCTTTGTGTGTATTGGGGATCATTGTAATAACAACTTCCCTTTAACGCCTTGAGGAACAAAATGAATGTTGGTAAATTTTCAATTAGGAATTGTTCAGGTTGCCTCTATTGCTCTACCATGGCGAGAGCCGAGAGCCATGAGGGTTAGCTTCCTCGCAGAGGGTACAGATGGATTGGTGCTTTATGCAACTCTCAAGCATAAAGTGGGCGGTGGGCATTTATTTTGTCTTTTTGAAAAGGGGAGTGGGTGGCTGGAAATGCAAAAGAAATGTGTCCACTGTGATAGTGTTTTGCCTATTCTTGTGCAGACAAGTTGGCGAGAAGATGTTTTTTTGAAGCGAGTGGGAAGAGGTGCAAAAAAAATTATTTTTTTGGCTTGGATTTTAAACTTTGAAACCTATTATGTTTAATTTTTCCTTTTTGTTTGCTCCTTATGGTTGCAATCCAATTAAATAGTCATTTCTATATAGCCTATCTTGAATGTTGTCTTTTGTATTCTTACTCATTGGTTCTCTTCTGTATATTTTGATTGGAATTCTTGCAAGCTTTTTTCATTTTCCAACTTCCCACATACCAAGGTTAAGGTTGCAAATGGCCTTCCCTTTTAAAAAAATCTAGGCCAAAATTCCCAAAAGGCCACATTGTTTTGACACTTGTGGAAAGAGCACAGACATCTAGACTGAATTTTTCCTCATTTGCCTTGCCAAGAAGGCTAGGAATTCAAACCTTCTCTTGGCTATAATATGTTGTCCATCCAGAAGCAAGGAATAATCATAGACAACAAAAGCTTTGAATTTGTAGCCTTCTCAACCAGTCAAGTGAGGGAAAATGTTATGTGGATATTTTGTCTCTTGAATGCTAGCTAGTTTTGAGATTGCTTGTTGTATGGTTTGCATGTGCTTGGAATACTTCTGATTGTAGCTCTTGTTTATCCAATTGTATATAAGCTGTGAGATGTAAGATAGGGATTCCTTTATACTATACTTAATGTATGGAAGACATCAAATGTAGAAAAGAAATAATATTGCTTCCAACCAATGGCAGCTAGACATAACTGATAAACCAAACCATTTGTAGCAACCTGCAAAGCAACAACCAACAATTTTCTTTTGGAACTGAGATAAGTTGTTTCACAAATACTACACAAACACTTTTACAAATATGCACCTCTCGATTTCCTTCAATTGCACCTCTTCCCACTTGGTTTGTATTCCCTCTCTCCCCTGTTGATGGATTCTTGTAGATGAACATAGAACTATCACAATCAACGCTAGCTGTAGAAATTTTTTGAAGGTGGTTGGTTGTTATCTTTTTTTCTTTGCATGTGTTGATGGTTGAAAAAGGTGTGCATTGTGATAATTCTTATATATATACATACATATATATTCTTATATATGTATATGTATAATTATATGTGCATAGATATGTATAGAAATAGATATATACATGTATGTCTATATATATATGTACATATAAATATATATGTGTATATATGTATCTACCTATATGTCTCTTTGTATATATATAGATATGTATATATATATATGTGTGTGTGTGTGTGTGTGTGTGTGTGTCTGACTATGTGTGTGTTTCTGTGTATATATATACATGTATTTGTATATACATATATATATGTACATGTATATAAATGTGCAGTATGTTGTTGAAAATTGTAGACATTTGCCTTGTTCCTTGGGGGCTTTAAATGCATATATCCTTGCACCATCATCGCTACATGGAAACCATGCAATGATTAATGCTGATGCCATTTTTTTGGCATTCTCTATCGCTGCCCCAAAATTTTTAAAACTTTTTTTTAAAAATAGAATAGCACCCGCTATACGATGCTAAAGGCCTGGTAACACGCAGGCTAGGAATAATTCCATCCAATGTTTCCCATGGACAAATGCTAATTCTTCTTATTAGGTTGTGTTGTGGAGAAGAACAAAAAGTATTTAAGTATATTGCAATCATCTACAAACAAGAAAAGCCATAAATAAGACAATATTATATTTTGTTGTGTGTAGATTTGCATGTAAACCAAAGTAGATGTAAGCAATGTGCATCTCTATTCTTGCCAATGTTTATTGTTTTACTCAAAATAGTTATTTCTGTGAGCCTTAACATGACATACTTCAAATGTTATACTTCATATCACTATTACATAGAACATTGAAGCTTGTCTTGCTAATTATTTGTTT
>VDFB02149449.1:0-11670 GCA_007258455.2 Sequoia sempervirens | reverse complement strand
TTAGATAAAGATCTCAAAAATAAAGGAAGATTATGAGATCTCCTTGCTTGAGATTGGGATTGCATCTAAAGAACCCTAAAGGGAGCATGCTAACCAACACAAAGAACATAGGATTAGAAATGTAGTTCTTAATTAAATCTCTAAACCTCTTTCCAAAACTAAATAGACACAAAATCTTATTCATTAAATTTCATGACAGTTGGTCATAGACCTTGTTCATATCTAGCTTTATAATAAAGTTGGCCTTTTAACTCTTCCCGATAGAATGTATAGTCTCATGAGTGGTAATGTTATCTGAGTTAAAAATATATTTTCCTTTAAAATACACTATACTAAGGAGAGATCAACTCATGGAGCATACTCTATAATCCATTAGCCATAATTTATTACAAATGTTGTAAAGAGAGTTACAAAGATTGATAGATTGAAAGTCTAAAAAATGAGAAGCTAAGAAAAAAATTAGGCATGAGAATGATAAAAGAATTATCAAGAGGTCCTTCAAAAGATGGATGGAGGAGTTAAATTCTTGTATTCATGACCTCCATAATATCCTTAAAGATCACTTCCTAGAAAACCTAGACGAAGTGGTGAGAGAACCCATCAAGCCCTAGAGCCTTATAGACATCAAAAGAAAAGATGAAAAATCAAACCTCCTCCCTTATTAATGGAGCCAACAACATCTCGTTGTCCTTATCAAAGAGGGAATATGCTCTATTAAACTGGTCTTATGAAGATCATTCATATTGATAGACAACAACTTTCTGAAAAAATAACTTGTTTTCTTATATCCTTCTCCTCTAATAAGATATTCTATGTCTTCTTTGATTTCCTTAATTCTAATAGCCATTATATGTTTAATGATATTCAAGTGGAAGAATTCCATCATACTCTTTTAGCCCTAATGATATTGATTTGTGCCTCTAATAAGATTCCTCCATAGCCACTAGATTATGGTATTTGTATAGTATAGATCTTTCCTTTACAAATATCTTTTAATTCATCCCCTTGAATTGTATTTATTTTAAAATGATCTCAAGTAACCTCACAACAAAAGTAAATTTATTCCATCTTTTGATGTTGTGTTTGACAATTTTTTATCTTTTGCACGCTTACATGGCCAAACCAATTGTCCACATTTTTTCAAATATGAATGGATGCTCCTTTCTTCTTCTTCCATTATCCATATGATTGATGCGAAAAGGAAAACCCATAGTTTTGTACAAGTGAAATTTTGATAGCCCAATGTAAAGAAAAAAAACCAGAAATAAACTTATCTAGTGAGTCAGCAGATGAAGAAACAAACAGAAACTGTCACAGCGAGGACATGACTCGAACATAAAATGAACATCTAATCAAAATTTTATAGTTACGTAACATAAATAACACAACAAAAAAATCTACACATCAAAATTATCCCGCCCTCCATTAGAAACATTGCTTCTTCCATGGTTTTCCCACCATTGGATTGAAGAGTCCCTAATTCAGAATTCCGTGGGACACGTGGCAGAAGCGTTGTTTCTGCTCATTCTCTATAAATTGAAATTGTTGATTTTTATGTAGCTTGGACAGGTGTCTCCATTCCCAAGAAGTGCTTATTTAATTATTTAATTATTTTCTAGAGACTTCCAGAAAGGGCTGAGTTATCTAGATAATTATGTAATTAAAGAAATTGATTTCCCTAGAGACTTCTAGAATCCAGTTAGTTAGGGTTTTTAGAGTCTATTTAATCTTAGCCATTGATTGAGATTAAATCATGGCCATTGGTTTTCCAATGAGAAAAGTATAAAAGGGGATCAATGGGCATTTGGAGAACACACAAGTATAAATGAGGTTGAGGAAAGACTTGCAAAGGATAGCAAGTAAATTTATGGAGAGAAAATAGTCTATAAAGTAAGAAGTAAGTGGCTAAAGGATAGCAGATGTGGAATTTCAGCAGGAGAAATTGAGGGAAGAATTTCCGGAGAAGATTATTGCCGGAGCTCTGCCAGTAAGAGGCAAGCAGTTTTTGTATTCCTTAATTTTGCTGAAGTTTAATATAATTCCTCATCTGCAGTAGTGGTTTTCCCTTCGGGGTTTTTCCACGGACAATTTGTCCAAAAATATTGTGTTCGTTATTGTGAATGTTTTCTTCTCTATTCTTGTGAGTTTTATCAGGAAGCCGCAGTTGTGTTATTTGATATTTGGTTGAAAGAATTAATTTTTCGTGAGTCAAATAATCTATGTATTAGATAGGAGATTAATAATCAAGAATCGCAATAGAATTTTCACATGGTATCGTAGAGGCATCTCGGGAGGCGAAGGTTCACCACAAGAAGAAAAGATCCCTCAGCTTTCGCACTCATATTATTATTTATTTCTTTTACTTTGAGATGGCCTCAAATAGTTTAAGAGATCGTGATGATCGATGGAGCCCTCAACCTTTAAGGTCCGGAAAGCCAAAAACTTTGTTGCCGGAAGAGAATGGGATCAAGGGGAATATGTGACCAAAGGTTAAAATTCGCATCTGCTGCATCCGTTATTTTAGCATATAAGAAGGAAGATGCCAAGGCGAGGAGGATGATTCTTGATGGTGTCAAGGATCATATTGTTCCACATGTCACAGAGTTAGATACAGCGAAGAAGATGTGGGATGCCATTCTGAATCTGTACCAGAATGCTACCACTAATCGGAAGTTGATTCTCAAAGAAAAGTTGAGGACTACTCGGATGAACAAGGGAGAGGACGTGACAAGTTACCTCACCAGACTCAGACTTGTCAAGGATGAGTTGGCTGCTGTTGGAGATAATCTAGGTGATGACGAGCTAGTGCGGATAGCCCTAAATGGGTTTACTAAGTAGTGGGATGTCTTTGTTCAAGTTATTAATGGACGAGACACCTTGCCGAGTTGGGATCGACTTTGGAGTGACTTCACTCAGGAGGAGCTTAGACTAAGTCTTGTCAGTAGGACCAGTAGCAAGAGTCAGCAAAGTGAGGCAGAACAGGAGAACATTGCCCTTGTAGGAAAAGGGAAAGCAAAGAAGGGGTCTAGTAAAGGATCAAATCCACAAGGTGAGAAGAAGAAGAAGGATTTATCCAAAGTGAAGTGCTATGGCTGTCACGAGTTTGGCCACTATGTCAGCGATTGCCCGCAAAGGAAGAAAGGCAAGAAGCAAACATCAGCTTCAACAAGTGCAGATGAGCTCTCTAGTAGAATGGAGGATGAGTTCGCTCTCATAGCTTGTATGGCTAGCTCAATCTCACAGGGTGTTTGGTATATAGATAGTGGGGCGTCATTTCATATGACAGGAGTTAGAGAGTACTTCTCCAGCTATAAGGAGGAGGACATCAGAATGCAGATCTCTATGGGGAACATGTCCAAACTCAATCCAGTTGGGAAAGAGACTGTTCTATTTCAGAGGGAGAATGGTAAGCGGATTCCCATTCATGATGTGTTGCATGTGCCAGGCTTGGGTATGAATTTGATTTCCATATATGTCCTTCAAGATAAAGGTTACAATGTACTCTTTAGAGGGGCAAGTGTGTTAATCAAGCACAAGGATTGGAAATCACCCATAGCTATTGGAGTTAGGAGCGGTCGGCTTTACAGGTTGCAGTTTGATACTCATAAGGCACTGATGAGCAGCAGTAATTCTAGAGATCAAGGAGAGCTATGGCATAGGAGGATGGGCCATATACATCATGGAGCACTTAAAATGCTTTGTGAGGCAGTGACAGGTGTTCCAGAGGTGAGCATAGAGCATGACGATGTATGTAAGGGATGTGTGTTGGGGAAGTTTGAGAAAGCAACTTTTCCAAGGAGTGACACTAGATCCAAGGGTGTTCTGATCTAGTAATATCTCGTATTATGTGGACCAATGTCTATCAAGTCTCCTCGTGAGGATAAGTGAGTACTTATTACTTTTTATTGATGATTTCTCCGGTAGACCCTCGGATATACTTCTTGGAAGACCAAGGATGAGGTTTTCAGTCGCTTCCAAGAGTTCAAAGCTCTTGTGGAGAATTCGACAGGGAGGAAGATAAAGGTTCTTCGGTCAGACAATGGAGGCGAGTACAAAGGGAAAGAGTTCCAGGAGTTCTGTACCAGGGAAGGAATCAAGAGAGAGTGGACTATTCCTTACAACCCACAATAGAATGGGGTTGCTGAGAGGAAGAATCGGTCTATATCAGAGGTGGCAAGGGCTATGCTGTATGACCAGGATATGCCACGCTACTTATGGGTAGAGGCATGCAGTACAGCAGTGTACATACAAAACAGGGTTCCACATAAGGTATTGGGCAAGATGACACCAGAGGAGGCGTTCTCAGGGAAGAAGCCAGATGTCAGCCACTTCAGGATATTTGGGAGTTTGGCATATTGTCACATTCCAGGTGCGACATGTTCCAAGTTAGATCAGACTGCAGAGAGAGGGTACTTTGTGGGGTACAGTGAAACCTCAAAGGCATATCGGATATTTATTCCAGGGACCAGGAGGACTATAGTTAGGAGTGATGTCAAGTTCATGGAGGATAAGGCATTTAGGAGGTCCAGAGATTTGCCAGCAGATGATCAGAGTGAGTAGTTAGTGGAAGCTCCAAGGATCGTTCAACCAGAGCAAGTACAGTGAAGCTCGAGTACAGTTACTAGTACATGCACAAGCTCAGGTGCTGAGAATTTGCAAAGTATGGAGCAGTAGATGCAGCAGATCCAAGAGATGCATCAGGGTGATATGGAGGTTGATACTTCATCCTCTACAGTTGGTAGCAGGAACCAACAGTCCCAAAGTGATACTCAGGAGTTTGTGGGAGCTCCTAGGATGAGTAGTAGACAGTGGAGACAACCAGCCAGGTATGATGACTATATGGCATTAGTTAGTCAGTTGGTAGATAGCGAGCCTTCTAGCTATCAGGAGGCCGCATAGTAGAAAGTGTGGCAAGATGCAATGGTTGAGGAGTATACCTCAATAGTGTAGAACAATGTGTGGGAGGTTGTTCCTAGACCAACAGATAGGGCAGTGGTTGGATCACGCTGGATCTATAAGATCAAGCATGGTGCAGATGGTAGCATCGAGAAATACAAGGCAAGGTTTGTGGCCAAGGGGTTCTCTCAGAAGGAGGGAATTGACTATGAGGAGACATTTGCTCTAGTGGCCAGGTATACTTCTATATGAGTCGTGATCTCTCTTGCAGCACAGATGGGATGGTAGATCCATTAGATGGATGTCAAGACGGCGTTTCTTAATGGTGAATTGAAAGAGGAGGTATACATAGAACAACCAGAGGGCTTTGTAGCACACAGCAGTACAACCCACTTGTGCAGATTGAAGAAAGCTTTGTACAGACTCAAGTAGGCTCCCAGGGCGTGGTATGAGCGCATTGATAGATACTTGCAGGGAATGGGCTTTGTGAAGAGTGAAGCAGATGCTAACCTCTACTACTTGGTGGTTGGGGGTGAGGTTCTCATTCTTGTTCTTTATGTGGATGACTTGTTTTTAACAGGTTCACTAGGGCTCATAGAGGAAAGCAAGAGGGACCTTGCAGCAGAGTTCGAGATGAAGGATTGGGGGCTTATGCACTACTTTCTAGGCATGGAGGTATGGCAGACAGATGGAGAGATTTTCCTTGGACAAGGGAAATACTGCATCGAAATCTTGAGGAGGTTCGAGATGGAGGATTGCAGAGCCATGTCTACCCTATGATCACTTAATTGAAGAAGGTAGGTATATCCAGGGAGAAGGATGTAGACCCCACCTTATACAGGCAGTTGATTGGGTCTCTCATGTATTTGGTCAACACTAGGCCAGATATATCCTTTGCAGTAAACTCTCTTAGTCAGTTCATGGTCGAGCCGAAGAGAGTGCATTGGACGGCAGCAAAACATGTGTTGCGGTATTTGCGTGGTACAATCGAGTATGGAATCAAATATGCTCGAGGTGATGGTATCAGGTTGATAGGCTATACTGACGCAGATTGGGCAGGCAGTACAACGGATAGGAAAAGCACTTCAGGGTGTTGCTTTAGCTTGGGATTAGGAGTTGTCTCTTGGTATAGCAGGAAGCAGAAGTCTATGGCTTTGAGTTCTGCAGAGGCAGAATACATAGCAGCTAGCATGGCGACGTGTGAGGCGATATGGCTTCAGAAGTTGCTAGTGGCCTTGTTTGGTCAGAGGGTTGAGACTACGGTGATACACTGCGACAATCAGAGTTGCATCAAGTTGACTGAGAATCCGGTGTTTCATGATAGGTCTAAGCATATAGACATTAGATATCATTTCATCAGAGATTGTGTACAGCGCGGGATTGTTCAGCTACAGTATATACCTACAGATCAGCAAGTAGCAGACATTTTGACTAAGGCATTAGGGAAGGAAAAATTCATCTTCTTTAGAGATAGGTTGGGTGTCATGCTGAACACCTTCCTCGCTAAGAGGGAGTGTTGATTTTTATGTAGCTTGGACAGGTGTCTCCATTCCCAAGAAGTGCTTATTTAATTATTTAATTATTTTCTAGAGACTTCCAGAAAGGGCTGAGTTGTTTAGATAATTATGTAATTAAATAAATCGATTTCCCTAGAGACTTCTAGAATCCAGTTAGTTAGGGTTTTTAGAGTCTATTTAATCTTAGCCATTGATTGAGATTAAATCATGGCCATTGGTTTTCCAATGAGAAAAGTATAAAAGGGGATCAATGGGCATTTGGAGAACACACAAGTATAGAGTTGAGAAAGACTTGCAGTGATAGCAAGTAAATTTGTAGTGAGAGCAAATAGTCTTGCAGTGTTAGCAAGGCCCAGTGATAGTGTTGGGGATAGCAGCTGTGGAATTTCAGCAGGAGAAATTGAGGGAAGAATTTCTGGAGAAGGATATTGCCGGAGCTCTGCCAGTAAGAGGCAAGCAGTTTTGTATTCCTTAATTTTGCTGAAGTTTAATATAATTCCTCATCTGCAGTAGTGGTTTTCCCTTCGGAGTTTTTCTACGGACAATTTTTCCAAAAATATTGTGTTCATTATTGTGAATGTTTTCTTCTCTATTCTTGTGAGTTTTATTGGTGAAGTTGTAGTTGTGTTATTTTTCGATATTTGCTGAGAATTAATTTTTCAGAGTCAAATAATCTATGTATTAGATAGGAGATTAATAATCAGTAACTGCAATAGAATTTTCACAGAAACCTCTTTCTTCATTTGAGTTTATGTCCGTGTGACTTCACATGAGATTTATCTGTTTCTGGGAAAGTAAAAATGGCAGAATTTGCAATACTAATGGCGCAAGAGTATGCCAGAAAGCTTGAGTTGCAGGAATCAAAGGCAGAGAAAGAGATGGATCGTTCTCAGACAGCAGCTCTAATGAGGCAGTTAAAAGAGGATGTGAAGATCTCCACTGTTAAATTTGTTTGGGGGATTCAGGAAACCGCTCGGCATGGGGAGTCTTTAAGCGTAGGGTTGGTGGATGGGACTTTTTCCGCTTAGCAGCCGCGATGCATATTTTTCTTGCTGTTTATCTGTATAAATGTAGAGCTGAGTTAAATCTAGAAATCGCTAACACAGTTATATTTTTAATCATTCATATAGTCTGAAATATAATGTTCTGTACAGTTTTGAGTCGTTTCATGGAAACTATTTTATTTACCTAGTGTATTTGTAACTGATAAATTTTAATTATTCGTGGAGCTTTTGCTTAGTTTTTTCCTGATCTATCTTTATTCATAAATCTACGGCTGAGGTGTTTAATAGTGATTTTTTAAAAGTATATTTTAATAAAATAAATAAGTGGTGCAGCTAACTAGTTTTTTTCATTATAATATATTTGAAAGTATAATGAATAGTTCAAATTTAACAAATAATAATTGTTCTATACCATTAAAAATACAATTTTTATTTGCAAAATAATAATTTAACTAAAAGCAATAAAAAATTGATATTTTTAATCAATAATATTTGTTATTTTAATATAAATATTTTCTAATCACTTGATTGTAATAGAAAATATTGATATCAATAATAAAAAAATATATTATATATAAGTTTATATATTTATATATTATTTAATTTTTTAAAAAAATATCCTTCACTTGGGCATATGAGATGGTCTGCCTTTGGTCACTAACAAAATGTATGCAGCTTCCCTAGTTTTAGAAAAGATTCCTCAAAGAGATGCAGTCTTGTGGACTTCAATGATTGCGGGTGTAGACATCTAATTTGATCACTTCCATATGATTAAACATGTCTCCTTAGTCATCCGCTGTTTATCCCCTTTGTTAGTATTAATCAAATAATTTGATTAATTAATACCTTGCATCGTACATAAGGGGCCTAAAGTATTTAATTTAATAAGTACTTTACCCCTCTTCCTCCTCTAAATTAAATAAATATACCATTTTATTTAATTTAATCATATTCCCCTATTGGAATTAAAATTCATTTTTTAATTCCTCTTTTCTCTCTCATGGTCACATCCTCCAACTTTTGCAAGTTGGTCTCTAATCCATCTTAATTACTTCATATTCTTCTAATTAACTAGGGTTAGCATGTGCACACCCTTAATCATGATTAGGGTCACATCCTCCATAATCTCTCACTTGCTTCTAATGAGTCATTAGTCCATCTAACTAAGTACTTGCACAACATTAATCATTTGGTTAGTCTATCCTAATCCTCCTCCCATTTATGGCATGTTTCCTTAAGTCAACCTTATTAAAGGCTTTCTCCTTTTGGGCAAGGCACTCCACTTCCCCATGTGAATTTTTAATTCACCTTTTAATCCCCCAATGCACCCAAAAGGAATTTTTAATTCCTTCACTTCTTCCCACATGTCCTCTAATTATTATTTATTCTTTCCCATCTCCCCATGAGAATATTTGAGGAATTTTTAATTCCTCACATGTCCTCTCACCCACATGGGGACAAGGACCTCCTTTATGAGAAGATCTTGTCCAATCCCAAGGTACTTTGTACCCCCTCCATGTCATGTACTATCTTTCCACCTCATGTCCACTTCACCTTTTAGGGCTATATCACATGCCACATGTCAAGATGTGAGGGCTTGTGAGTTCTCAACTTACCTTGGCCCTACATCTTGATCATTGGTGGCTCAATCTTGGCCATCCATTTCCCTAGAGATTTCCAAAATCTCTATAAATACCCCCTCTTTTCTCTCATTTTGGGAGAGATCATTTTGCTAACCAAACTCTTGCAATTTTATTTGTCAACCTACACTTAGCCATTTTCATGTTTTCATCCATTTGCACTCATCCTCACATCATCATTTAGCTTGCATCTTGTGCCATCCAAGGAGCATACACATCAAAGATCGAAGGGCCAACCAAAGGATTGATTCGAGATGAGGTATAAAGTTATATTTGTTGCTTTTATCTTGTGTTGATTCCAACTTAGGCTAATCTTGAGGTGTAGGTTGTTTTGGTGTTTATTTGCACTCTTTTATTTGCTGCTCATTTTCTAACGCATATATTCGACCTATCACAACAGGATATGCATAAGATGGATTCGTTGAAAAGGCTTTAGAAATTTCCAAGCAAATGCAATTGTCAAGTTTAAAGCCAAATTGAACAACCTTTTTCTAACATCCTCCCTGTACATGCCAACATGAGAGCTTTGGAACAATATGGACATCCATCGAAGCATAAAGGATAGAGGAACTTTGTTAGATATTCTAGTCGCATCTGTCTTAGTAGACATGCATGCTTACTCACATCCTTCTCAATGGTAAAATTTGCTAAAATTAGCAATAATGTAGCACCATGAATGCTCTTGATGGAACACAAAAAGTAGATTTTTTACATCTCATTTGATAATATAGTCCAGATTGATAATATTCTGATTTCACATAACTTTGTATCCCTAAGTTATTTGATTTTTTCTTTGCACTTATAAAATTGCTATCATTCAAGATTTATTTTTGCATTGGAAAAATGTGACTTATATTAAATTGAGTATTGCCTTTTCTTTTCACAAGTCATCTTGGGAGCTACTTTCTTGAAAAATACATAGTTCCTCAAGCCTTTAAAGCATTAAATGGACATGCAAAGTTTGTTGAGGTCACTTAATTGAGTTGTGAAAATTGGAGGTGTGAAGTTTATAACTGTGAAGTGCAAATTTTTGGAAGTGGAGATGCAAAACTTTTAAAGGTAGTAGGTTCAAAGTTTTTAAAGGTAGTAGGTGCTAAGTTTTGGGAGGTGGTAGGTGATAAGTTTTACATATTTTGAATATTTGGGTTGTAAAAAAATTACATATATAAGATGTGAATTTTGGTTCAACTTAGGTGCAAAATTTTGCTCATTTGAGGTGAGAAGTTCAACAATTAGAAATTGCAAAGTAAGAAAACAAAAAATTGGAAAGTTTTCAAGTGAACATGTAAAACTATTTTAAAGTTGAACTACAAGTTCTGCAAAAAGTTACACAACACATTGTAAAGGAAAATAACATCGAAAGAGAGAAAGTGAATTGCTAAAAGAGAAAAGGAATTTAATCACAGATAAAATAGAAAGTACATTGCCATGGAAGACTTATGTGGTCGGTAATAAAAGATAAGAATTCACTAAAAGTCCTTGTTAGTTTGTAAAACTCACAAGGCCGCCAAAGAATTAGGTTTCTCATATTTTATAATAAAACAAATAGCGCTGCCAATATGATTCACAGTAAAGCAAGAAATTGGCAATGGCATGTGGTTCAAAGCACAAATTCAAGGATATACAATAGAGTATTCCTTTATTGACTATCTAATTGGTATAGGGGGAACCCAATTTCTTTATTTAATTCAACAATAGAGTATTCCATGGTGGATAGCAAAAAGAAGGGAAATATCATAAAACAATTATGATGGAAATGGTAGTCTACTGTGACAAACCTCATGATTTGCAACACCACTTCATCCATAGGATGAGGTAGAGAATACCTTGCATAGTTTGTTTTAATCCTCATAACTTCAACCTTAAGAAATTATCTTAGTACTTCTTCCATATTTTTGTGATCCATATAAACCTCCCTCCCTCCGTGGATCAACCAAATATATGAGCAATACACTCCTTAAAAACATATCATTTAAATTCTCATATTTTTACCACTCTGGAATTCCAATTCCTACTAAACTCCATCAAAAGAATGGGTTTGAAGCCATTAAACCTCTCCATATAATTGGAAATCTCTCCCTTTTTGAGAATATGCCAAACATTAAGGTCTCTTTTCACATAATCACACAAGGTGGGGCGAGCTACTAAATTGAGATCTGCTCCCATGGCAATGGAAAGTTTTCATAGCCAAATATTTTTGGTCTCTTGTTTCCACCTCATTGCACCAAGTCCACACCTTTTATGCTAGGTTGAATTGTGCTTATTTCCACGCTTATTCCATAAATATAACCATAGAATCTTCTTTGTTCTTGAAGAGCCATCTTGATTTAATTTTTAGTAATTTATACACCTCGTGAGGGAGACCATCCTTCCCAACCCACCTACAATACCCAATATGAGAAACTCCACAATTAAAATTTATCATTTTCATAATACATATGTCCTCAAATTTACATAATCATTGGATCTAGATTAATTTATGCTTATTTATATGCTTCTTATTTGTTTAGCTTGGACCACACTTAAGAAAAATTCATTTTCCAATACATTTTTGGTGAACTCAATTTATCTTGCATATATCTTTATCTCTCTCTATTTCGCTTCTCATATATC
>VDFB02149448.1:0-26014 GCA_007258455.2 Sequoia sempervirens | reverse complement strand
AATTTCAGGTTGATCCGAGCTTCAGAGGCACAAATTCAGAGGACTTACTATAAATAGTAGGGCACGTAAGCTGGCGAGGATGATGAAAATTTGTCTAAGTCTGGAGTCCCGTCCAGCAGGCATAGGGAAATGCGCCCATCTCAGCTAGAGGCATAAAAAATTTTCTAAGTGTGAGTTTATCCTTCACACAGGGCAAAATGCGCCCAAGGCAGGAAAGTCAAAAGAAAGTCAAAGGTTTTCATCCTGCTGCCAGGCTAAAATGCGCCCTCAAGGGATGAAGAAGTTGCTAAAAAATTTCTAAGTATAAGTTTCATCCAGCAAGGGGTATGAAATGCGCCCAAGGAGAGAGGGGGTCAAAGCAAAGTCAACCTTTTTTATCCTCCACCACCCTCCATTTGCGCCCATCCCTCTCATGTAGCAAATGCGCCTAACAAGAAGTCAAGGCTGGCCGTTGGAAATGTGTCATCCTTCACACATGCTGAAATGCGCCCACCTCATAAGCAAGTTGCTAAAAAATTTCTAAGTATAAGTTTCATCCAGCAAGGGGTATGAAATGCGCCCAAGGAGAGAGGGGGTCAAAGCAAAGTCAACCTTTTTTTTATCCTCCTCCACATAAGAAATGCGCCCAAAGCTGCCAAGTGAAGACAAAATAAGGAAGGCAAGGTGGCGTTGCATGTGTTTTATCCACCTCCCTATGTTAAATGCGCCCATGCAACCAAGGAGTCAACAAGTCAACAAAACTCATCCTCCTCTATGCCTCAAATGCGCCCATGTTTGGATTGTAAGTAGTAAATGGAGGTGGTAAATGGGATAAAAGATATTCCAAGGCAGGGTGAAAGGTAGATGAATACTCCAAGGCGTGATTTTAAATCTCCATCTCCTTCAAGTAATATGCGCCATGCAAAGAGGGTGATTGAAGTGTGTTGGGCGTTGAAAATGCTAAGGAGTGTTGAACATATTTCTAAGGCGTGATTTTAAAATTCCCTCTCAAAGTGTGATATGCGCCTAAGGTTATAGGTGTTGGAGATTTTTCCTAAGGCGTTGAAGGCGTGGTATGTGTTAGAAAATATTTGAAGGTGGTGGGAATGAAATGGCAAGTGCTAGGCGCCTCAAGTAGAAAGTGAAATATCGCCTAAGTGTTAAAAATTTCTCTAAAACGTTGGGGCTTCAAATGAATATTTTTTTTCAAGTGTGAAATAAAATCCAAGATGGCTAGGGAAATAAAATGTGCCAGGCGTGAATAAAAAAAAAATTTCTCGACGGAGTTGATGATTTTCCCATTGGCAAACTAGTAAAATTTTCCAGGGCAAAATTTTCAAAGTTTTTCAAGATGATTTAAAAATTTTCTAAGGCATGGAGTATTCCCTTCCTCTAGAAAATATGCCTAAGTCTGGTGAGATGGTGAATTTTCCCGAGGTCAGAGTGAATTTTGCCAGTGATGAAGTCAAAAGATGTTGGCAGTGCAGGAATAAAATTTTCCAAGTCAGAGCAACAAGAAATTCTCAGAGGGGATCGAAGAATGAGAATAAATTTCACAGGAGAATATTTTCTAAGGTTCAAAATTTAAAAAAATCAAATGAACCCGTTCGTTGGGTACCCATGAATTCAACGCGTTCTGGAGAAAATTTTCTTCTGGGTATCGAAGATTGTTGCTGAGGAGTTGATTTTAAAGCCTTCCATGCTTTGCTACGACCTTCAGGATGGATATTTGTGATTGGCGCCAGGTTGATGAATTTCCTAAGGGAAATTTGAAAATTTTCTAAGGCAAGTGTGAAGGAAATGTATTTTCAAGGTGAAATCCTCCAGACGATGAATTTGAAAGAAACTGCCTAGGTGAATTTGCTTCAATCCTTCGTGAGGATAGTTTTCTTAAGCCAGAGATGAACAAAATCAAAGTTGCCAGAGCTCCAGCAGGTGAAATGAGTTTCTTGAAGATGCAGTTGAAGATGATGCGTCCTCGAGGATGATGAAATTTGTCTAAGGCATGAATTTGAACACGAAGTTGGCGATGAACGCTTGGAGATCAAGGCATGAAAATCAGGTGAGTAAGTTAAGTTTATATCATGAAGTGTTCTAATTCCCCTCTCCTTGCTTGTTTTGCAGGAGAAATGTCGAGGCCAGAGCACGATGACTTGAAGTGGAAGCACGATGAAGATGAGTTTCAATCTCGAAGGAGGTAAATTTGCAAGAAAATGGCTAAGTGTTAAGACTTAGTATAACTCGAAGTGACGAAGATGAAGACCCTCAAGTGGAAGAAATCAAAGAACAACGCCAAGAAAGAAGATCGAGAACAGTGTGAACGCGTCTACAAATGGAATCTTCTAGAAGGATGATGGTGGACATTATGGCGCATTTATTACCCCACTCTCCTTTGTGGCGGTTTTTAGGGCGAATATTGTTTAGGGCTGAGGTGGCACGATTCTGGCCACTCTATTGATTATAACCCTAGCCGTCTTTTGGGACTTGGCTAGCTATATAAAGGGGGAGTCCCCCTCATTTGTAATTCATTAGATTAGACATTGGGATAGTAGACATTGAGAGAGTATTAGTATTAGAGTTAGTAGTGTAGCATTGTAGGGCATTTTTGCATAATTTGGAGAAAAGAGAAAGTTTTCCACTTTAAGCGAGGTGTTATTAATAACACATTTTACATGATAATAAGATCTTTTCATTGATGATGGAATTCGTCTTGTCATGAAATGCTCTAGCAAGGACTCTTCTTCCTTCATTATCAAGTAAGCAAATTCATGCAAGTAGCTTACTTTGGTGTGTGGTGTTTTCATTAGGATAGCTTGGCTTTATTCCATACCACTACTAATGGCTTGTTGTTGGAAATGAAGTTGCTTAACCCGTAGTCAAACTGGACATTACCTTGAGTTTAGCAGTTGTGATTTATATGCTTATATGCGTCGTTATGATGGTGTATGCATGTTAAGTCATAATTTGAACATCTTTTGCTATTTCCCTTGAAGATTGCACCGATTTTGCTGAGGCTGTCCGACGGAGGCTAGGTGAAATCCGGTTGAAGTCTATTGAAATGAAGCTCCACACATCCTGCATTTAGAATAGAACATAAACTTCTTAGGCCCTACACCCTTTTAAATTTAGTTCATTTCCGGTTAGAATTAGGAAACTTGCACTCACCTGCCAAATCATTTGAATCACACGAAAGCCCTTAGTCTACTGTTTGTTGTTAGCCGTCGAACAATTGTGTAAGTCCCCTTAAATACCAGCAATATCACTCCAGAGGCCAAAGCGGAGCTATTAAGCATAGGAACCTTAAAGATTTGAAAGCATGATCTTTTCATAATCTTGGCATGAATGCTTTGTTCAAGAGAGGATGCAAGCGTCTAGTTGAGACTTTATTACGTGTTGGTCACGTCCTCAAAAACCACTTCCAACACCGCTTCGCTGGCTTGGGTGCAAATGAGACATCATGGAGGAGATTCAACATGTAACTTCATCTTCTTTTCAATGTTGTCCTGGGGTATTTGTTCCATCACCTCAAGTCATCATGCTTTGGTCCCGGCGTTCATCCTGCAAAACAAACAAAAAGAAGAGCATCAAAACACTTCATGATATAAAATCTCTTCACTTACCTGATCCCTATGTTTTGATCTTCAAGGTCCAATTGGTCACGGGATCTGATGAAATTCATCATTTTTCTCTAGCATAACTTTTCATCATGGGCATTTTTAGAGACTTGTGTGTTCATTTCACAGGGTCCTCTTCAAGGGTGCATTTACAACCTGGTGTTTGGAGTTTGTGCCTTAGAAATTTCTCCACCTTGAGGGCGCATTTGAAAGCTTGATGTTTGACTTTCACTTCATCTTCAAATTCTTCATGCCTTAGACAAATTTCATCTCTTCCTTGTGAGTGTATTTCACCTCTTGTCCTAGGGCGCATATTTCCCTTGGTGTTCTCATACTCAATGCCTTAGGCATTTTCTTAAGCTTCCTCCTCCCTGGGCGTATTTAGAGGGGTGTATTCTCACTCATCTCCCTCCTGCCTTAGAATATTTTTCCCTTTGGGGATTGGGCGCATTTTAGGTCCTCTACTTCTATTTTTCCATCCTTAGAAACTTTTTCTTGCACCTTCACAAGCTTGGGCGCATTTAGGAGGCCAAGCTTCCATTTTCATTGCCTTAGCAGAATTTTGTGTCCCACTTCTCCTTTGGGCACATTTGATGTATGCTACTTCCATTTTCACAAAAACTGTTCTAAGCACGGTGCAACAGTCAGAATTCAATTAGCCAACTCAATTTGACCCCAAATTGACACAAAAAGTGCAAACCCTAATTCTACAAACTTGGCCAAAAACTGAATTTATGCTCAAAGATGGGCACACCCTGGAAAGACAGACGAAACAAAGAGAGAACAAGAAAACCAACCAAAACTAAAGCCAAACCCAATGGGCAAAAATTAGGGGGTCCCCATTTGCAATGGGGTGATGTGTGAAAAGGGTCACAACACGACTGATCATCAACGTACTGAGCAAGACACCTTTATGACCTTCAATGTTCCACTATCAACCTGCAACTCTTCCTTTAACAATTTTCTCAATATCGTCAACATAAACAACCTTCAATACATCAATGCTAATAGTGTTGGCATGAATGACAACCACATATCAGCAAGACAACCACAACATCCAACAGTATGATCTTATGATCTTGTAGAGGCCGACATCATTTGTATTGAGTGGACATAGTTTGCCACTCTTAGGGGTTATTCTTAGGTGGCCAAGATGGATATGGGAAGTATGGCACAAGAGGACCCAATTTTGTGATGGAATTTCCATGGACCAATTTCTTTGACTACCACTCTAGCCATTCAATTGCTATATGAAGTTTATAGTACTTAAGCTATTGAGAGGAATTGGTCTACTTATATCTTTGTTCACTCTCTTAAGAGGAACAAACTTACCTCTAGGAGAGCAAAGAAGCTTATGGTTGTACATAGTGCTTTGCATCTCATTGACCGCAAGACACTTATGTACAAAGAGAGTCAAATAGCACAGTGGGACATAGAGCCAGAGGAGCCATCATAGATTGATGAAGATGCTACAGTTACATAGGCAAGTCTGGTTGGTATTAGTTCATGAGATCACGAAAGGATAGCTAAGTCACAAAATATGTAAACTATTTCACAAACAAATGCCAACTTTGGAAGGAGCTAGAGAGAGAGCAACAAAGGTTGGCTTGGTTTGATGTCTATTTCCATTGCTTTGTTTCTCCATGTCACATTGCTTTCCAATATTGTAGTGGGATGTTATTATTTTGTTTGCATTTATTGTTGAAGCTCTTAAGGTTTCTCACCCTTAAGGCGATTAATTTTCTTTTAATGGCACCCAAGGGATTTCCTTTGCTTGTTAATGCTGAAGTGGTATGGATTGGAGCAAGAAATGGCATCACTTGCAAAGAAACCTCACAAATTTGTTCCAAAAGTGTTCCATTAGGTATGGACTCTAAAAACCCTGCATATGTTGTTCTTTTAGTTCTAGATTTTGATAATTCCTACAAGTGGTTAGACTAGTTTAGTCTTATTAGTTGCTTTGTAGGTTGTATTCTATTTGAAAGCATGCTATGCAATTGGGTAAATACCATTTGGGTTCCCTATGGGGTGAAACTGAATGTTTCTTAGAATTTAACCAAAGTATTTTCCTCTTTGAGTTTGTGGAAGCTAACCGTGCAAACATAGTCCTTCAGCACAACCTATATACAAATCTTTAAACAAAATATATAGTTATTAACACCATACAAAACATTTTTGGGAGTTTTACAATAATGAAATAGCGACATAATCTTTACTATATTTTTTTCTCAGGTATGAGCATATTGTTTATACCAACTTTTGTCTCACATGTGAGATTTTATGAATGAATGAGGCTAAATCTAAATTGAACAACACTTTTCTATTGGTTAAAAATACAAATTAACAAGTTATCACACATTATTTGGAAAGAATAACTACTTCAATACATGGATGACACATGATTCCAAGAACTAAAGAAGTGGATATAGAGCCCCACTTGAATCTTTGTATAAGCAAGCAATAGTACCTCCCAAAAATGTCATAGTAGAATTTACATTGGAGAATAAATTACTCGTCAAATAAGCTACACGTAGAAGAGAACAAAGGCAACACAATCATTCACTTTGTAAAATATAGTGGTTTGGCTCAAAATGAAGCTGATTGGAGCACACTTACGATTGAATAGGAAGAATGCCCAAATAAAAATTAATGAAGATAGGTGGGTTGAGCAATGTTCTCAAAAACTTGTAAGAAATTCTTAGCATAGAAATATAGCACAGGGTTGTGAGAATTCAAAGGGGAGGTCCAAGAAAATTGGATATACCAGTAGTAAATGTCATCTTTGATGGATCTATTGGGAACCTCCTTTCTTAGAAGAGGGTGAGGAGGAGCACATAGAGAGTATAGAAGTGATCTAAGATTGATATATAGGTATTGTTAAATATAGATTGGCCAAATTAGGGAGGGCCTATTACACAATGCCCCCAACCTTGGCATAAGACTTGCTATGTGAATGACAACAAGACTTATGGTTATAGGTTTGTTGGCATAAAAACTAACACCTCTGGAGTGCAGGTTTGTACGGACAACTATGCACACTACTTAATGAGTGCTCTTCAAATTAGGAGGGGAAGCTCCCTCGTAGTGCTGGAATGCGTGGAAAAGAAAAGTAATCCAAGTCCTATCTTTTTGTTCTCAGCTGGAAGAGGCACAAGGTTAAGAAAACCAAGAATGTTGCAGCTAAGGATTTTCTGGTTTTGTAGATCATTAACTACAACTAAGCTAACTACTTTAAATCTATCTAGTTTCCTCAAGAAAACAGAGCATGAGGAAATGGAGTAGGGATGATTATTTGACGATAAGCCGGGTACAGACTCACAACGTGAAGGCAAGGTGGCACAACTATCTGCTTGTCTGAATAGGCTTATTGGAAACAACAATATATGATAAACTAAGTACAGATTCTCAAATTGAAGGCGAGGTGGCACAACTATCAGCTCAATTTGAGTAAGTTTATTATTCACACACATCATACGATAACCAAGAACAGATTCTCAACTTGAAGGCAAGGTGGCATATCTATTAGCTCAATCTGAATGAGTTTATTGAACACAAAACATGAAGGATAGCCAACTAGGATAATAAATTGCATTGGTGAGACACGCATACAATCTATGATCAACTAGCCACTATATCTAACTAAAGCAAGAATTCACCATCATAATTGCATGAAACCCAAGTGGCATAACAATTCATCACAATAGTAAATACTCATGAACAGATACAAAATGAGCAATATTATAGGCAAGGTAGGCACAACATATATTTCTCTCTCGTGCAAAAGTTCGTGAACAGATACAAAATAGCAATACTACAGGCAAGGTGGGCACAACATGTACACTATCACGCAAAAGTTACGTACAAATGAGCAAAAACTCTTATTTATAGACATCAAAAGGTGTAGGGAACCCTAAAATCACCTTGAGTCAACTACAGTCTTGCAATGAATGCAAGATTTATTGCTAAACCCTAATAAAAGAAACTATACAGTTAACTGGAAAACTACCATCAGTTAACTGAAAACCCTAATCTAAATGGACAATGTGCAAGCATGCATGTCCTTATTGAAAGTATGTTAACTGGAACACTACCATTAGTTAACGTAAACCCTAAATAAAACTCCAAGTGAATAAAGTTGATCTCATAATAGATATGCATGAGATGAGACAAGTTAACTTGAGAAGGTAACGCCAAGTTTAACTCCTGTGCGTAATGTCTATTCTGAGAGGTGGGAACTGAAGTCTACTGGCCATGATCCCGAACAATCAATCCCTCAACGAGATTGTTAACTGCGTCACTGTCTAAAGGTCGTCACAATTCACTGCTTGTCAGCAACTTGGTCAATCTTGGCAATCTTTGCACACTAAAACTAGCATTTCACTGACTTATAACTCTGGCGGCTCCGTAACTGAAGTGATGGCCACTATTTCTTCTGCAGCTTGACGCTTTTCATGCTTCTTAATGAAAGAGTGTTTGCATGACGAAACTGCGAAGCTTGACTGCGCACACTCTAGTTGTGAGAAATGCAAACGAACTTGCTACACATGGAAAATTCCATCGGTATCAACCCTCTAAATCGGCTTTGGAAGAAAATCGGCCGTACGAGGCATGCAACCATATGGATTTGAGTGACTACGCCTGTCAACCCTCTAAATGAACTTGATACAAATCGGTCTCAGCTTTTCTGATGAAATCACGAATTAAGACCGATTTGGTCTTGAATTCAGTCTGCATGTATTGCACTCTGAAAAACTCGCCTGTTGATTGTGAACATGGCTGTATTCTGACAACTTTTCTGGAAAACTAAAAATAGCTTGCTAAGGCTAAAAATAGCCTATCAGAGAGCAATTTTCACGAAAAATTCTGAGATATGGGTTTTGTCCAAAAAAAGATTCTAAGACGACCTAGAACATCAAAAATGTGAAAATTTGACTTCTACTCGACCATGCAAGGAATTTTCATTTAAGAAAATTAGAGCCTCGAGAACTGATGCTCTGGAGTAAATTTTTTTGAAAATTCTAGCACATGGGTTTTCTCGAGGAAGCTATTCTGAATCAACCCAGATGATTTGTTTTGTCACAAGTTGCCAATTCTTCAAACATGCGAAAGAATTTAAGATGAGAAATAGAAGAATTTAAGACAAAAGATAGAAGTTTTTAGTGCTATACTTTTGCTAAAAGCGCCATCTTGTCTGAAGTCTGCTGATTAATTTGGACTTGTACCTGCAAATAAAGTGTTTTGATGTCTTCACCAATGATTGCTGATGAGAAATTCGCCCAACTCTGAAGGAAATTCGCCTTTGCTCTGAAGAATTACGAATTTGCTCAGGCTATGTGAATGAAATATGACGCCATGCTTGAATAAATAGAATAAATTCACACCTCAAAGGTGATTGGAAGATTTAAAACCTCAACTGAAATAGAAGGCTTCTAATTGGACCCCCTTCAATTGAACTGTGACTCACTCGGAGTTCCGGATTTTAATATAATAATCAAAATATTCATCATGCGTTTTTTAAATCTCAACACAAAGAGGCACCAATTTGATAAAATCGCCATTTAATGCCTTAGCATGCAAAAATAAATATTATTTTATTCAGTTAACAAACCACGTAAAGCACTTGGACGGATTCAGCAAACTTCATTGATTTCCAAAAGTCCTCATTTGTCCACATAGGCGTCCATTTGTTCAAGATATTACGTTTTTTATTAACTTCCTACTTTGTAGCTAACTACAAAGTTACAACTGGCCATCTTCGACACTGATTTCTGGGTGACCAGATGATGTTGAGACTGAGCAGGTGTATTCATTGTGAAGCTTGTAGAGCAAGAAATGTCTGCTAGGAGTCATCACTGCAAAATCCATCACTTAACACCTCAAAAAATTAGGCGCCCTTGATTAAATTGATTTTCAGGTGTCAGACAACCATTTCTCCATTCTGCCATTTGACGCTTCAAACGACTGTTGAGGATGAACGGTGAACCCTGCTGACTGAATAACAAGCTCACTGCGTGACTAGAGGTATTCCGCATCCAACGAATGTACGTAAGGCACTTGAAAGCTGCATTAGGGACCCCAAAAGCAAGGGCGCCCTTGGCTTGAAAAGGCACGAACACCATTTTGACAAAAGAACAACTCTCAACCAGATGCCCTACTTTGACCTTTGATATTTGGAGCGAGGATGGCCTGATTCGAGCACCGTCTGTTTCGACGCGTAGCCAGAAGGACCTACGAGAGATGTCTCTAGAGGTGACGAAGCAAGAAAATTGCTTCTAAGACCTCAAATAGAAAGGCGCCTTTCCCAAGATGAAATAGACGACCAAACTTGGCCATTTTCTAAGTTGTCTTCGTTTTTCAGTATTTCACAAAGACCTCGCACATACAAGCATTTTCCAAATCCCGGAGGCTGGTGGTTGGGCTCGTTGGATAGCTGGAGTAATTGCGTAGAAGTCCCGTGAAGACTTCGAACGTCAATAATTTCATCTGATAGGCCTAAAGGCTAGGCGCCCCTGGCCTACAGAAATACAATGAAATTTATATGCTTCTCCGCCTGTGAAATTATGTGCCTGGTAGAATCTCTGCCACGATCTTTCAGAATGTCGGATTAACAGGCAACTCGGTGCATCGCGAAGCCGGATTAGAGTAGCATTGATGTCAGGAAGACCCTATCTGCAAACTCTGCCATTTCAAGGGTCAATTTTAAGAGCGCCCCTGAGCTACAGGGGCGCAGTTTCACCATGTGAGGAAGCTCTATGATGTGAAGTCTCTCCATAAGCTCATCTTCAGATGTCAGCTGTCGAAGCTCTAGGACTCGGATGACTGCACTCGATAGCTCGTCGGACAGGCAGACTAGTCATGAAAAGATCGAATGCATCAACCATCAGGAATACCAAGATATAACCCACCTTAAAGAGGTGCGCCCTTGAGCTACAGGGGCACAGAAGCTGGAAAAAGACAAGCTTCTGCAATCTGGAACTTTGGAATCTTCAACTTTTGTCGCCAGTTACCGGAGTTACGAGACTCGGATAGCCTCACAGGATAGCTCATCGGATAGGTAGACTAATTCTGAAGAGATTGATTGTATTCATGAACATTCACCACAAAATCTAGGCCTTCAAAAAGAAGGGCGCCCCTGAGCTACAGGGGCGCAATTTTGCTTTTCTTTGAGAAATCTTAAAAAATTATCCTTTGAAATCTTCATTATAGCCATTGAAATGACCATTCAAAAGTATAATTGTTGTCGTGAAATGCTCCTTTACCGTGAAATGTTTCGTTCTGAGTTCCCGATTCAAGTTCTGATCAATGAATACTGCCTTTGACTGACAAAACACTAACAAAACTCCATGCTTGATATTGCCCAAAAACTATATTTGACATCATTTTAGCAAGGTTTAGACTATTTTAAACAAAATGCCTTGTTGAAGCAATAAATTCGGTTTGGGTACAACAAGGTTGACACAACTATCAAGAATTGAAGATTAAGTCATTACATTACTACCTAATTCCGACAAAGCTTAACATAACGACATTGACTTACAAAAGTAATATTTTTTTTTTTCATGGTCTATAGTGGGTGATCATGAAGTCATCTCTTCTATTTTGTGCTTTGAGACAAGTATGTGGTAGCATTGATATTTTTCTTTGGTCCTCATTGGCATATTGTTTCCTCGAGGGATCAGCCCTTGACATGGCTATTTGCATGTGCACTTGAATCACAGAGCTTTAATTCGCCTATTTTGGGCTCACCTTCTTTCTACTTTTGTTTCTTGCTTTTTCTTTCCTCTGTGGTGTTATATTCTGCCTCTGTAGGTTACTAGAAAGATTCAATAGATTTTCCATAGATTCCTTAACAATAATCATGCATTCTATTTCTGTTTGGGATTAATAGTGGTATATCAACTTCTTTGCTTGCCAATGAGTGACAACCATGGTTTATTCATCTGTGTTGACATATATTAGCTAAACCATTATTTATTCTCTTGAGACATTTTTGTCACTTGAAAATTTTTCCCACACTATTTAAATGAATAAAACTTCTTTGATCTTGATTAGAGTAATCACAAGTAATATTTTTTACTACTTTTGACTTGGTAGTGAACAATTTGCTTTCTTGTGATATCATAATGCATTTGAGACTTTAAGCATTTGATAATTCCAAATTATTTATATCATTGGAATGAAGGAGTATTTAGACAAAGTAGACATCTAAATTTGCCCCAATATTTTAAAATCTATTACAACTATCTAATAACAAACACTAACAATCTTCTGTTCTGTAAATGAGTTTGTAACAACCCAACAACCTCACTCACAATAGATATATTGAACTACACTCATCCCTATGTGGTCAACTCACCAAGCAACTAACATTATTATGGTGTAAGAACCTCAATTTCATAACAGACACCTTGTTCACTTAATGGCCTTGTGTTATTATGCTCAAGTGTTTTCTATGGTCCATTTGGGGCAGCAACCTTCTACAAGGATACATCCTGATTTAGATTATTGTTATTTGTCCTTCCTCCACACCTCCTAACATTGAAAGCACAAGTTTCAAGAGAATGATCTACCACCTTATAATTGTCAGAATTTTTATTCCATAAATAATGTCTTTATATGTGGTCAGCACTATGTCATTGAGTGCAGTAAATGGGAATAGCATTAATTTTTATGCCACACATTTGTCTGCTGTAGAATTTGTATCATCCATTTCATACATGTCTTTGTGTGAATATTGATAGTGTGGGTTTTATTTATTTATTATTCAATTGTGTTTTGTGTGTTCTCATTTCCGGAAAAAATTAATAGCAATTTGTAAGCATTCATCCCAGTTTTTGCATTCTTCTATTTGCACTTTAGATTTCCACCCTGTCGAAAGTTTGTGCCAATTAATTATTTGCATGAATCATTGGATTTCCTAACTGGCTGAATTATTTTTTGAGAATGAACAGATGTTTAATGAGAAAAATTATGATATGGCGGTTATTTGCTTTGAGAGGTCTGGAGATGTGAATATGGCTAAATGGGCAGAAGCCGCAAGGCTTCGAGAAGATGGACAAAGAAATTTAAAAACACACAAAGAAACTGCCAAACATTCGCTGAAAGCAGCAGCAAAAATGTTCCTTTCTATAGAGAAACCAGATTCTGCTGCTAATTGCTTCATTATAATGGGAGAATATAATAAAGCTGGTAAGAACACTTTTCTAGTAGATGGGTTAAGGAAATTTGCAGCATTCTTAAACAAGATTTTGAATTCTGTGATGAAAGTAATTTTATATTCAATCAGTCATTAAATATGAAGAACAAGGGTAATTTCTTGTGCATGTCATCAAATCTCAGGTCAAATGTCATTTAATATGGGTTTTTTTAAGAATAAATGGCATGATGAGCAATGGTCCTGCACCTAAGTTCTATCATTATGTAAATTTGGAATCTAAGGATTAACATAGAGCAATTAATTTCATAAATTGATCAATTTTTCTTTTAATAGTAAATGTAATGTCATCCATTGTAGTAAGCACACTATGCCTTTATTATGATATGTTAATATGGTTGTATTTAACTATTTATTGATTGGTTGTTGGCTTTTGGGTAGTTATAGGAGTCGGTTGGACAGTTGTGGAAACCTTCGAGTCATTTAAATGCCCTTAGCACTGTCAAGGAAAGAAATCTAAATCCTTGGTTGACCATATTTGGTCTACTTCTATAATAACTTAAAGTGTGAATAAAGATATACTTTAATGCTTATATCTGGTATGCATTGTTATTTCTGTTATTGATTCAAGTATTAGTTTTATTAGATCAGAAGAAGTAACACCCATAACATATAAGTTGATCTCATCAAACTACTAATTCAGTGTTCTATATTTAATTGGCACCTTACTGGAAAACACAGTAAATGATTAATTACTCCGTTCTGTAAAAATTCACACAAAAATAGAATATATACATCATAAAGTGTCAAATGATTGTGTTGGATAATGAGTAAGCTCAGAAACATCCCACATTGGCAATAATTGTGAGTCAAGGTATGGTTATAAGGCAGCACATACACTAAAAGCTTTGCCAATTCAGAACATGACTTTATGATACAAGTTCCAAGTTGATGTTGTTAGCATATTCCATGTTTCTAATAACAACATTGCTTAGAGGTGCTTGTGTGGTTTGTGGGTTTCCTTTTCCTGTGATCATTGCCAAGCTACATGAGTGAATGACAATAGAAGTGTTGGTGTTTTAATTCGCACCTCTAGAATGCGGATTAGAAACGGATAACTATGCACAGATAAGCTGCCCTTTGAATTAGGAGGGGAAGCTCCCTCTTTGCTGATGTTGTTCAAGAAAGTAAATTAAAACTAATTTGCCTATCTTTTTGGTTCAGCTAAGAGGACAAGCTTATCAAACTCTAGCGCCATAGCTGAGAATTTCTTTTTTGGAATTTCAACTACAACTAAGCCTACTCTAAAGACGTTTCTAACTTCTCAAGTAAACACAGAGTAAGAGAGTTAGAAATAAACAAAGTTTGACTCTCTGACAAAATACTTAGATAAACTCTTCTTCCAACATACATCTACTTACTTTCAATACAAGTTGAAATGGAGATCACATAAGCATAACACATAGAATGGAAATTTGAGACATTATATCAGGGCAAAGTAGGTACAAGACTTTATTTCTCAAATATCAATAACAAAAGATTACACAAGATACATGCACTGAACAAGAACTTGCAGCTAAAAGAGACTTGCAAACTTGCTCTTACACAAAGTGAACAACAACTAAACAACAACAACTTCCAGAAAAAATAGGCTCAACAATTTGTTATCACAAGTACGGTTAAAGAAAACAATGAGAAAATGCTCTTATTTATAGACAAGCAAGAGGTAGGCAACCCTACAATCCCCTTGCATTTACAACTCAGCTTGCCAACATGGAAGCGCTTTATTTCTAAAACTAAGTAAGATAAACATCTAACTGTAAGGAAAGCTAGATGCAGAAGCAACTCTCCTAACGTCAAAACCTCAAGGAAGAATGTAGAGATACCCTTTTAAATTTTACAATTATAGTTCAATTAAGATGCACATGAAAGAGATAATAGAAACAGAGAATTAGACATACACATATGAACACTAGATTTACGTGGGAAAACCCTTATGGGAGAAAAACCCACCACACCAAGAGAAGTCACTTAGTATTACAGTAATAAAGATTACATACAGAGATCCGACTTATCTTTCTGATGTCAGTTTACAGCAACATTCACCATGAACAACCTTGTTACAAAACATTCACATTTCATCCACTGATCATACAATCACACAGCAATTCGTTGATTCATCCGAACCCATCACAATCTGCAATCACTGAGTATATCCATGTCGCCCCTGTTTGTCGAGCTTCCTCTTAGTAACGGCCGCAACAGGCTAACTTCCAACGGTTCCCATTCGGCTTCTCTGATTAGTTGAATACAAGCCACATAGGATAGTCAAACGGTCAAGGAGACATTCAATTGAGTTCGCATGTCGGTGAGACACAAGAAGTGTCTCCCCGATGCTCAAAGGCTTCATATCGATATCGGCGTAAGTTCCAACAGTTGGAAAAATGATATATTGAATGCTACAAGTCATACCGAAACCATCGACATCCATTGCATTCCTATTGAGAAGAGTTTCCTCATCGGCAAGACTCATACCGATGCACACAAGTCACATCGATCTCAAAAATTGCCATCGGCAAGACTACTGCAGTTTGCCAAGACCTCATACCGAAGTCTTCAAGTCATGCCGACGTGAGTATTCCATTCGGTGAGACAATCGTCTTTCGCCAAGACATCACACCGAGCTCTTCATGTTATACCGAAGCATCCGACAGTCGGCAAGACATTCGTCATTCGCCAAGACACCACATCGAGCACAACATGTCATCCCGAAGACCTTTTACTATCAGCGAGACTCTCCAAGTTGCCAAGACTTCATACTGAAGTCTTTTTGTCACCGCGAAGACACCAAGTATATCCCCGTCGGCGAGACCTTTATCAATCCTTGAGAGTTCTTCCCGAGACCTTTGTGTTTTGCCGATGACCATATGCTATTGGTGAGACTTTCTTTAGTCGCTAAGACTTCATACCGAAGTCTTGTGTTACACCAATGACTCCCGTCGGTATCCACTAGACACCCGATAGTAACCTCAGTCGGCGAGACATTTCATATTGGTAAGACTTCTTACCGAACACCCAAGACTCTCCCCGAAGGCTTCAAAAGAAAACGCTGATGGCGAGACATTCCTTCATCGCGAACATCCAAGATTCTCTCCGATATTCGATAAGCACCAACCATCGGTAAGAGATTTCCACTCGGTAGGAGGTCACACCGAACACAACAGGTCATAGCAATAGGATTATTCGATGAGACTGAAGCAAGGTCACAATGACCTGATTTGTTTAACAAGATTCCAATTGCTAGTCGGTCAAACACAAGAGATGCCACACCGACTTGCCTCTATTAGAGGTTTCAGCCTGTGGGATTGAGGCATATATATCCAACAATCTCCCACTTGACAAAGATCACACAGGCACCTCCAGAGCACAACAAAGCTACTAACTTTCATGGGCACTAAGGCCCATCGAATTGGCACACCACCTGAACTTGTTTGTGCTCACTGGCTTCGTCAATGCATTTGCAACATTCTCCAGAGTATCAACTTTTTCCAAACTGACCTTTCATCCTCCACCATATCTTGTACAAAGTGGTACTGTACATCTATATGTTTCGTCCTGGCATGGAAAATATGATTCTTTGCCAGACAAATTGCACTCTGACTGTCACAAAAAATAGTTATTTTCCTTGCATCAAAACCAATGTTAGAATACAAACGTTTTAACCAGATTGCTTCTTTACAAACATGTGTAGCTGCCATGTATTCAGCCTCTGTAGTGGACAAAGCGACTACAGCCTGCGGCTTACTCATCCAACTCACTGCACTACCATTCATCATGAAAATGTATCCACTAGTGGATCTTCTGTTGTCAATGTCCCCTGCCCAATTAGAATCCACATAACCTCGAATGCTAAGAGTCCTCTGTGATTTAACCAAGTTCCCATGGTAACACAAAGCATATTCTGAAGTCCCCTTCAAATATCTAAACACTCTCTTCACATCATCCAAATGTGTTCTTCTAGGATTAGCCATTAACCGACTAAGTACTCCCACTGTTTGGGCAATGTCTGGCCTTGTACAAACCATTGCATACAGAAGACTGCCAACCGCACTCGCATAGGGTACACTGGTCATGTACTCCATTTCAGTAGAAGATTTTGGACAGTCTTCAACAGATAGCTTCGTTCCATGCAAGACTGGAACAACTAGATGCTTGCAATCATTCATGCAAAATCTCTCTAAGCAGGTCTTGATATACTTACTCTAAATGAGCCAAAGTTTTCTATAGTCCACACTTTTGGTTATCTCCATTCCTAGAATATACCTTGTTGCACCAAGATCTTTCATTTCGAACTTAAAGGAGACAACTAAGACTTAAGATCCGAAAATGCGTTAACTTATATTGCCTATGAATAGCATATCATCGCTTATAGAGGCAATAATAAGCACTCGATCACTTTCAACTTTATAATATACACAATGATTAGATTTTGATCCCACAAATCCCAAAGACAATACAAAATTATCAAATTTCCGGTACCACATTCTAGGTGACTGCTTTAACCCATATAGAGACTTCTTTAATTTGCATACTAGTTTTTCTTTACCTTTTTCAACAAAGTGCTCAGGCTGGGACATATAGATTTCTTCTTCAAGATCACCATAAAGAAATGTTGTCTTCACATCCATCTATTTGACCTGTAAGTCATACGCTGCTGCAAGTGACAAAAGAAATCTAATGGGCGTCAGTTGCTTCCTGAGGAGAAAAAATCTCCCCCATAATCAATTCCCTCTACGGGAATAAAGAAACAATAATAAGCATATAGTTGAAAACACTGTACTATGAATAGCATATCATCAACATAGAGAGCAATAATAAGCCTTTCGATCACTTCGGCTTATAATAGACACAATGATCAAATTTTGATCTCACAAATCCCAAAGACAATACAAAAGTATCAAATTTCTGGTACCACATTTTAGGTGACTAATTTAACCCATACAAAGACTTCTTTAACTTGCAAACAAGTTTCTTTTTACCTTCTCCACAAAGTGCTTAGGCTAGGACATGTAAATCTCTTCTTCAAGATCACCATAAAGAAATGTTGTCTTCACATCCTATACCTTTCGATCTCTTTAAGTCATCGCAATTTAGCTACTTGCGGTGACAAAGAAATCAGTAGTCGGTTGCTTCAGGGAGAAAAGATGCCACCGCAAATCAGAATTCCCTCTACAGGGAATAGCATAGCAACCAATGCTTGCCTTGTACTTTTCCACATTGCCGTCGGACCAATCTTCTTCTTTTAAATACCCATTTCGCGACCAGCGGCTTTTGCCTTTAAGAGGCAAGGGCACCAAACTCCAAGTGTCATTTTTTTTTAATGATGTCATTTCTTCATTCATGGCTTCCAACCAAGAGTTTGAATCAGACATTCTAAATGCCTCTTTTACAGTCCTAGGCTCATCAGTGCTAGAAATCAAAGCATAGGCACAAGAATCTATCAAAGAAAACCCATATCTATCAAGTTGCTTTCTTTCACGAGTTGACCTTCTCAATTGCTGAGGCTGAGGTTCTTCTTCTTCTTCAGAACTTTCAGAACTACTTGAGCTCTCCTTAGTTTCATGTACATTTTGAATTTTCAATTCCTCTTTCTCTGGTGTAGGAGGAATTTCAACTACATCCTTTTTATTTTCAGACTTTGTCTCTGATTGCAGATTCAAGGTAGAAGGCTTCAGCTCATGAAATATTACACTTCTGCTGTATACAACCTTTTGAATTTTCAATTCCTCTTTCTCTGGTGTAGGAGGAATTTCAACTACATCATTTTTATTTTTAGGACTTTGTCTCATTTCACCCGATTCAAGGTAGAAGGCTTGACTCATGAAAGATTACGCCTGCTTTGTATACAACTATTCTTCATTAGGATTAAAACTTGTTTCCTTTATAACAACACTACTAGCCAATAGAAATACATTTGGCGGCCTTGTTCTCCAACTTAGATCTTTCTCACTCTGACACATAGCATATGCCTCATAGCCAAAAGAAACAAAGATATTTCTAAGAGAAGTCTTCTTACGGAGACTACGCTTTCAAATGTATTTCCTCTCAACAAGAAGCGAGTTAAAGAGAGCGATTTATCAAGTAACAAGCGTGAAAGCTTGACCTCAGCCCAGAACTTCTCCTCCAAGCCAGCACTACTTAGCATACTTCGTGCTCTCTCCATCACTGTCCTATTGAACCTTTCTGTAACTCCATTTTGTTGTGGAGTATAAGGTGTAGTCTTATGTCTTTTAATCCCATGTTCTTTACAGTACCTCTCGAAATCATGAGAAAAAAATTCACCACCATTATCAGTTCTTAAACATTTGATTTTTCTTCTAGTTTGATTTTCTACAAGGTTCTTGAAATCCTTAAACCTACTAAACACTTTTGATTTACTTTTCAGAAAATAAACAAATGCTCTTCTTGAATAATCATCAATAAACGATACATAGTACCTTGACTTAGACAAAGAAGGAACATTCACTGAACCAAATACATCAGAATGAATATAATCTAGCAAACCAAAAAATTTATGAGGATTGGAATAAAAATAAACACGGTGTTGTTTTCCATATATACAGTGTTCACAGAATTCAAACTCAAGGTTACAATCATCAAGCCCCTCAACCAAGTTTTTTATTCTTCAAAGTTTTTAAACCTTTTTCTCCAATGTGGCCTAGCCTATGATGCCAAAGCATAGTCTTTTCTGTTGGAAGTTTAACTTCCATAGAGCTTACACAATTAGGAATATTTCCCTCTTTACCTCTATGAGTAGCTTTCTGTGACTTAACAAAGACACTGTTGCATTGAACAACATGTGCATCTAGCTTGTACAAGGTACCAATACGAGCACCCCTTGCTAGCACCATTGAGCCTCTAGTCATCTTGCAGCCATTTCTAGAGAACGTGACTTGCACTCCGATATCATTCAACTTACTGACAGACAGTAGATTTCGAGCTAGACCTGGTATATGCATAACATCCTTGATTCCCTTCACTCTTCCATCAAGGAATTGGATTGACTCTTCCATGGCCAACAATTTCCAAAGTTGAATCACTTGCCAAGTACATCTTTCCACCATCGTATTCTTCATACCTCATAAACTAGTCTCTATGAGATGTCATGTGAAAAGATGCTCCAGAATCAATCAGCCAGACATCATCTAATGCCTGTGTAGCCAAGGCAGCAATGAAGGCGTTTGCATCACTCTGAGAAGAATCATTATCGGAAGAATTCTTCTTCTTTTTCTCCTCTTTACAATGCTTTCGGACATGACCAGGTGGCCCACAGTTCCAACACTTCACCTTGGACTTCTTGCCAGGAGATTTTGATCTCCCCTCTGATTTTGATCTAGATTTCTTGTCCTTCTTCTTGCCTTTCTCTTTCGATCTTCCTCTAACAGCAAGAGCCTCCTTCGCCATCTCAGAAGATTTTCTTCTCATTTTTTCTAATAACAAAGAAGCAACAATATCTTCCATCTTGAAAATCGATGTTGTACTCCCAATAGCCATCACCAGGTGATCCCAAGAGTCTGGCAAAGAACACAATAGAAGCATACAGTGATCCTCTTCATTAGTCTTTACACAAACAGAAGTTAGCTATGCAATCAGCATGTTGAATGTGTTCAAATGATCAGCTACAGACCCTCCTTCCTACATTCTCAAAGTGTACAGCTTCTTCCTCAAGAATAGTTTATTCACCAAGGACTTCCCCTGATAAATAGATGCCAGTCTCTTCCACAAGGAAGATGCAGTCTTCTCTTCATACACATTCAGAAGAACGGAGTCTGCCAAACAGAGGCTTATCAGCCCCTTAGACTTTCTATTTGCAAGGTCCCAATCTTCTTGCTTCATGCCTATAGGTTTCGTTCCAAACACAGCAAGCCATAGATCACGATCCATTAAGAGATCCTCCATTTTGAGTTTCCACAACTCAAAATTGCTGCCATTGAACTTCTCTATTTCAATCTTTCCTGACGTGCTAGCCATCTTAATCTGCAATTCGAATTTGGCAAACTTCTACAAGACTCCCAGTAAACAGAAATTGACACAAAAAACCCAACGTACCCACAAGGATAACACAACTGGCCAGACTCTGATACCACTTGTAAGGAAAGCTAGATGCGGAAGCAACTCTCCTAACGTCAAAACCTCAGGGAAGAATACAGAGATACCCTTTTAAATTTTACAATTACAGTCCAATTAAGATGTACATGAAAGAGATAACAGAAACAGAGAATTAGACATACACATATGAACACCAGATTTACGTGGGAAAATCCTTACGGGAGAAAAATCCATCACACCAAGAGAAGTCACTTTGTATTACATACTTAATAAAGATTACATGCAGAGATCTGACTTATCTTTCTAATGTCAGTTTACAACAGCATTCACCATGAACAACCTTGTTACAGAACATTCACGTTTCATCCATTGATCATACAATCACATAGCAATTCGTTGATTCATCCGAACGCATTACAATCTGCAATCACTGAGTATATCCATGTCGCCCCTGTCTCTCGAGCTTCCTCTCAGTAACGACTGCAATAGACTAACTTCCAACGGTTCCCATTCGACTTCTCTAATTGGTCGAATACAAGCCACATAGGATAGTCAAACGGTCAAGGAGACATTCAACTGAGTTCGCATGTCGAGGAGACGCATCTTGTGTCTCCCCGATGCTCAAAGGCTTCATATCGATATCGACGTAAGTTCCAATAGTCGACAAAACGATATACTGAATGCCACAAGTCATACTGAAACCACCGACATCCATTGCTTTCCTATCGAGAAGAGTTTCCTCATCGGCAAGACTCATACCGATGCACACAAGTCACATCGATCTCAAAAATTGTCATCGGCAAGACTACCGCAGTTCGCCAAGACCTCATACCGAAGTCTTCAAGTCATGTTGACGTGAGTATTCCATTCGGTGAGACAATCATCTTTCGCCAAGACATCACACTGAACTCTTCATGTTATACCGAAGCATCCGACAGTCGGCAAGACATTCGTCTTTCGCCAAGACATCACATTGAGCACAACATGTCATCCCGAAGACCTTTTACTATCGGCGAGACTCTCCAAGTTGCCAAGACTTCATACCGAAGTCTTTTTGTCACCACGAAGACACCAAGTATATCCTTGTCGGTGAGACCTCTATCAATCGCTGAGAGTTCTTCTCGAGACCTTTGTGTTTTGCCGATGACCATATGCTATTGGTGAGACTTTCTTCAGTCGCTAAGACTTCATACCGAAGTCTTGTGTTACACCGATGACTCCCGTCGGTATCCGCTAGACACCCGATAGCAACCTCGGTCGGCGAGACATTTCATATTGGTAAGACTTCTTACCAAACACCCAAGACTCTCCCTGAAGGCTTCGACAGAAAAAGGCTGTTGACGAGACATTCCTTCATCGCTGAGAGCTCATAGCGAACATCCAAGACTCTCCCCGATATCCGATAAACACCAACCATCGGTAAAAGATTTCCACTCGGTAGGAGGTCACACCGAACACAATAGGTCATAGCGATAGGATTATTCGGTGAGACTGAAGCAAGGTCACAACAACCTGATCTGTTCAACAAGATTCCAACTACTAGTCGGTCAAACACAAGAGATGTCACACCGACTTGCCTCTCTTAGAGGTTTTAGCCTGTGGGATTGAGGCATATATATCCAACACTAACCACCTAAGAAAGCATAAAAACAAGAAATGCCAACTATTACATTTTGTTTTCTTTCTCTTCAAAGAGAAGATAAGAATTGAGACGAGAATAGAAAGAAAGTAGAAAGAGCTTCTAGATGATTGCTGCTTTAAATCTAGATCACATCCGCCAAAAAGCTAGAAACTATATCCCTGTCAGGTGCATCAATTCTATCTATAGCAAAATTTTGCTTTTCTAGAATTTCGTCGCCATCTGCAATTGATCTCAGAAAATCTTCGACCTCATTGGCTGCTTTCTCGAATCTCACTGACATCATGGAAATCTTACTCATCCTTCCACCCATCGGATTGTTGCCATCACTGCCATGAACAACATTCTGAAATTGGGCGTGCACTTCGTCAAGTCCAACGTAGGAACCATCATCATGACAACACCGAGAAGGGATCTCTGCAACTAACTTATGAACAAAGGAGTCTCAACCACCCTTTGTCTGTATGCAACAAACTCTTCAGATATCGTCTCATAGGTTCTCACCTTGAAGATGTGACGTTCTTTCCATGCAAGGATTTGTCTCTTGTGTTCTCTTGAAACCATTGAGCCATAAGCTGTATCCAAATCTGCAGTGATGATTTTGTGCCTAGGTTCTGTTGTGACCTTTTCGAACATCCCCCCATTCAAAATGGGGACGCCCTAATTTTTGCTCCATTCTGGTCTTTTGGCTTTGGTTTTCTCTCTATCTCTCTCTCTGTCTGTGTCTCTTTCTCTCTCTCTCTTTTTGTCTCTTTTTGCTATTTGCTTTCCCGGGATGTTCCCGACTTTGAGCTTGAATGTGAATTTTGGTTAAGTTTGAGAATTCGGGTTTTGAATCTTTCGGCCAGTTTGAAGTCAAATGGAGTGAATAAGTTGGAATCCAAGCCTCACGTTGCAGTCAGTATGCTTCCAACAGGTTCTCAGCTAAGTTTCATCGAATTCTGACAACTTACTATTTTTGTAAGTAACTAATTTGGGACTTTTTCTCAGCACTATTGAAGTTTCGATCGTTACACTGCATCCAGAACATGTCAAGCTGCTCGTCTGCAAATTTTTAGCTGAAACGGACAACTGTCTATTTTTAGCAAGTTCAACTTTCGGAGCAAATTTTAGGGTTTATATGAAAAGTTCAACGCATGTCTGGAGATTCTTTCTAGGTTTTATGAAACCTACGTGTTGTGACCTTTTCACACATCGCTCCATTCAAAATAGGGACCCCTAATTTTTGCTCCGTTCCTCGTCTTTTGGATTTGGTTTTTCTCTCTCTCTCTCTCTCTCTTTCCCCCTCTCTGCCGTTTGCCTTTCGAGGATTATGTCTGTCATTGAGTTTAAATGTGAATTTTGGCCAAGTCTAAAAATTAGGGTTTTGAACTTCCTTGCCAATTTGAGGTCAAATGGGGTGAATAAATTGAAAACAAAGATTAACATTGATGTCAGCATGCTTCCAGCAGGCTTCCACTGAAATTTCATCAGATTCTGAGTACTTACTATTTTTAGTAAGTGTGCAATTACAGGCAATCCTTCAGCATTTTTGTGAATCCGACAGTCACACTGCATTCAGAACACATCAAGCTGCTCGTGTGCAAAATTTAAGCTGAAACAGACAACTTACTATTTTTAGCAATTCAGCTTCCAAAGCAAATTTCAGGGCTTAGATGCAGAGTTTTTCAACGCATGTCTAGAGATTCCTTTTGGGTTTTCAGAGACCTTCGCAACAGTATAACATGTAAAGTGAGATAACAACTTTCAAAGTTTAGCCTTTCGAGGCTATTTTTAGGGTTTGCATGTCAGAGTTTTCTTTGCATGTCTGCATATTCCTTATGGGTTTTTCGAGAGCTTCACAGTGATATGACATGCAAATGGAGATAATCACTCCTTGTAATACCTATTTTTAGCCGGATACATTCATATTTGCCTCCCGGCCTTGGAATCACGAAATTTGTCGCAATGCTAACGAAGCTTGAATAATGGAATCATTTGATATGCATGTAGAACAAATTAGGGTTTCGGCTTAAAGGGACACGAAAAGAGGGTTAAAAGTCAAAATTTAGCCGTGTAAACCAACTGCGATGACATCCTTCAAAGCTATCTACTGGTAAAATTTGAGGGCAAACGGAGCACTTACTATTTATAGTAAGTCATTTTGGAAACAGGCTAAAAATAGCAAATCAACCGCATGCACCGGTGTCAGCAGGTAGGTCACGTGGTGAGGAGTGCATCATTCGAATTTCAAATCAAACGGAGTTGTGGAGATATCAGAAACGAGCAGTTACTATTTATAGTAAACCACCTTCAGAAATGGGCTAAAAATAGCAGGCCAACTAAAAATAGCAGTGTCAATAGGTTGATGAAATCGTGAAGATGCAGTGTTCAAAATTTCAAGGCAATCTGAGCTTTCGAAGTGTGAGAATTAAAAGGCTTGCTATTTATAGTAAGGCAGGAGAGGCTAGCAGAGGTCAGGAAAAATGGCTTAGGCATGAATTTCATCCTGCAGCACCTAGGAAATGCGCCCAAGGTGGTAGAGTCATCAAGAAATTTACTAAGTGTTGAGTCTCGTCCTCCTCCACCTTCAAAATGCGCCCAAGGAGAAATAAGATGGTGAAAAATATTCTAAGGCATTGTTAAATCTTCCTGCCACCTCCAGATGCGCCCAGCAAGTATTCAAGGTGTTTGAAAAAGTTTCTAACATGTTTCATCCTTCAGCCATGCCAAAATGCGCCCACATGCAAGCTAGTAGCATTCAAAATTTTCTAAGTATGAAATTCATCCTCCTAGAGGCATCAAATGCGCCCATATTAAGAGGTCAAAGGAGTCAAAGATGTTAATCCTCCACACATGCTAAAATGCGCCCTCAAGGAAAAGCTGGTTAAAGTTCAAATTTTTTCTGAGTATGAAGTTTATCCTCCTCCCATGGCAAAATGCGCCCATCCTCCTACATAGGCAAAATGCGCCCAAAAGAAGGCATGTGAGGACAAAAACGAGGGAGATGAAAGGTCACTTGTTGGTGGCGTTTGAAAGTTTTCATTCTTCTCTACATGAGAAATGCGCCCAAGCTAGTCAACAAGTCAACAAATTTTTATCCTCCTCCTAGGCCCAAATTGGCCCAAATGGGACCATGTGAAGACAAAACAAGGAAGTTGAAGAGTCATCTTTTAGCAAGTGTGATATGCGCCTAGGGTGGTGGGGTAAATACAAGGTGATATAAGTAAAGTAAGGCGTTGAAAGTGCTAAGTAATGAAAAATGTTGCTGGGCGTGGAAATGAAATATCTTCCTCAAGGTGCTAAATGCACCCATAGTGACATGAATAAAGATGAAATATCCTAGGCGTTGGAAGTGGAGATGAAGTGAAGTATGCTAAGCGTGGCTAGTTATTTCTTCCAAGTATGGGGTGCGCCTAAGGTAAGGGTGGAGATAATATGCTTGGCGTTGAAATTTAAAAGTGTCCTCTTCAAACATAAAATACACCTAAGGTGAGGGAGATGAATATGTTGGGCGTTGAGACTAAAAGACATTTTCTA
>VDFB02149447.1:0-10223 GCA_007258455.2 Sequoia sempervirens | reverse complement strand
ATTAGAGAAGTGAAAGGTCAATACAAGGGAGGAAGAGTTTGGAGGAAGGAAACCAATAGCGACGGGGAATGCAGCAAAAGTTAATGAAACATCAAAAAACTGGCGGGAAAATGGCAAAACATCTGCACACTATCAAATCTCGAACGCTTGTCCAAATCGGATGAGCTTCCTAATGAAAATTGCCTTTATTGCTACCTTTTAAATTCTTTGTTTCAGAGAAATAGACTATTCTGCTCCTGTCCGGACGCATTGGAGGAGTGAACTAGAATCAACAGCTGGCAATGGTTCTACTGTCGTGCAGGGCCTATCCTTCTTTTTCCACCATCCATAGACAAAATGAGCTTCAGAAGCTCAAATAAGAAACGCCTTCGACATAATTAAAATAACCTATATAATTTTAATTCGATTCTACTCTTTTACCTTCTAATTCTATTTATTTATGTCAAGGCGATCTTATTTGAAGTGAACCAACCTGATTTTGGCAATCTACGACGTGCAATAGCGGAGAAGGCTTGCCAACGATCAGAACGATCTAATCCATTGAAAATTTGGTAGCCGTCGGGATTGGTCAGAAATAGGCATGTCACGTCCATCGCCTGATAGAATTCAGGTCAAGTTGCGAAGTCACCTGCATGCCAGAAAAATGACAATAACAAGTAGATCACCAAGGTGCGATTCACCGGAATAATAATGGCGATGTCTCTGTGGTGAGCATCTGCACACCTTTGAGCCTAAGACCGACACTACAAACTCTGGAGCAACTGAGGTTGAATCTGCGGGGCAATGACAGAACTAAGTTGAGCACAGTGGTGACATACACGCAGGCTGCAACGCCAATCTACACTGCCATCCATGATGGCTTTGTTAGGGAAGCAGAGGACATGAGTATCTCTTGCATAGAATCTGTAAAGCCTTTTGATGCCACAACAGGGGGATCCACTAAGACTAGATCGACTATGCTCGTGATTGATCTAGTTGTGCCTTCTCTATGCTTTCACATTTTGCATACATGTCCACCTAGGCAGTTGCAACTGCAACATCTGATTAAATTCCTCTATTCTTTATGCTTTGATGGATGTCCAAAACCTATTCCAATTCTTCTATTTTGGCACAGGCAGGGCGAATGCTGGAAAAAGTTGTCCAGTCTGACTTTATGCCTGCTAATTGCATTTGCTTCGAAGTTTCTAAAGCATTTAAAAAAATCCATTTTGTACATATCCTGCAATCATTGCATTCCATGAGATAACCTCTCTTTTAGGCATTCTGTCAAACAGTTCACGTGCCTTTTCTATGCTTCCACATTTTGCATACATGTCTACTAGCATTTTGCATATGTGTACCATGATATTTGAAAAAAGTCCTATTTCCATGATGATTTGATGGATTTTCATACCCTATTCCAAAGCTCCCACTTTGGCACAGGTAGGAAGGATATTTGTGAAGGTTGTGGAATTTGGCTTTACACCTGCCAATTGCATTTGCTTGGAAGTTTCTAAATATTTTTCAACAAATCCATTGTGTACATATCCTGCAATCATTGGAGTCCATGAAATGATATTTTTTCAGGTATTCTGTCAAACAGTTCACGTACCTTGTTTTTATTTCTACTTTTTCCATGCATGAAATGATATCATAGCTTTTGTGTTTCTCTGTTTTTTCTCTTTAACGTGTATTGTTGCTCATTTGATTTTATATTCTTATAATTATTCATTTGATGTGGTGCGGGATCTCCTTGAGCCCTAGAGGAAGCTTCACAGATAGGAATGAAGAATATCTGAAGAGGGAAATTGTTTTCAAGGCAAACCTGTATGTTATAGATATTTGGGCAATGGATAACCATTTGGAAAATTTTGTCTGCAGTCAAAATCTAATCTATGGATTGTTGATACATGAAAATGGAGACTATTTCCTTCATACTTTATAAATCTTTGTCAAAATTAGTACTAGTGACCGAGTTTGTTGGCAAGAAAAACATATAAACTGTTGCATATTCCAATTGAGAAGAAATTCTAGCTCCCAAATGATATTTATATTCAATGTTAGGGTTACAACTTCAACATACATGAAGCAAAGAAAACAGGAAATCAAGAGGCACAGAATGCCCTTCAATAGGAAGTTGTATGATGACACAATCTAATAAGCCATTCAAGTTTCAATTTCTCCTTTGTTTTTAAGCTATACCACATGAAACCCATTTGGTACCATATTGAACAATCACTCAACTGATTGTCATCTCTTTCAGTCCATGCTCTTGTATTGAAACAACAATCTTCTCAAATAGTTCTATTGATATGGTTAGAAGATCCTTTACCCACCATTCCTTATTTGTCATTTGTCTTCAACTCACACTGACATTGCTCAAAAATTGGCTTTATGTTGATTTTACATTTTTCTATTGAGGATAAAGAACTTCAATGCAGTCGATGTAGGCTAAAGAATATATGCATTTACTCACAGTTTGAATTTTCTCAGCTAATGGAAGAAAATATTCACATTTCTTGAGAATGACCAAGGTATCTTCCAATTTAAAGGACAACCTGACAGAGGTTTCCTCTCCCATACTCTTATTTCATTTCTAAAAGCTCTGGTGTGCATTTGAAGGCAAAAACATTGAAGGGGTGACATAAGTATCGTTGACCCAATAATAGAAATTTGCAACAAGCTCAAATATTTGAAGTTGTATTTCCAGAGTGATCTCTGATGCGTTGGTTAGATTTTGTTTCAAATATCCACTTTTTGAAACAAGAGAATACAACAGAGAAAGACAAACAACATACATAAAAATAAATAAAAAATAATGTAATATTTTTTCTTTTGATTCAACAAATATTTATTTCAATTGAAATAATGGATATTTATGTTGATTGTAATTTTTTAAATGTTTCTAATATTACATTTTAATATATTTAAATATTACGAATTCTCTATACCACTATATTTAATATAGATTAATTTATTGAAATAGCTCATACTTTTTTATTTACTTAAATAGAAACAAGTCGTAAATTTGATTTATTGATGTTTTAATTGAGCTTGAGGCTACTCAAAGACTCTATACCACTATGTTTAATATAGATTAATTTATTGAAATAGCTCATACTTTTTTATTTACTTGCATAGAAACAAGTCGTAAATTTGATTTATTGATGTTTTAATTGAGCTTGATGCTACTCAAAGAAAGATCTTTGATGAGGCAATCAAGTAATTTTTTGAGTTCAAATAGTGAAACAAGTCCATTTAGTAGGAAATGATAGAGGTTATGAATGTAGATTCTGACAAATCATCAACATTGAAGGATGCAAAGAAAGTTATCAGTAATGAGGCTCAAGTTTTATAATAAAGTATAAGTGGATGAATAGTTGACTTGAAGCTATCACTTTTCCATTTAGACCTTTATTGCAGAAACATCATTTGCTAAATGACCTACCAATTGACCTCATATACTGCACACATGTATGCAAAAAAATCATCAGAAATTTTCCTAATTGACATTCCACACCTCTTCGGCGTACCCATTGCACTAAGGTGTGATTGCTAGTAAACAAAATTATTAATAACTAAACAATTACCTATGGATAAGTAGTAACAAGTACCAAAAAAAAAATTAAGAAAACTTTTTGGGACACCTAAAGATCGTGACACCGGGAAATGACATAACACTCATAGTTGAGCTAACGAAGCGCTGCTCTTCCACGCGTTAAATAGATAACAAGTCTTGGAGGAACCCACAAAAGTCAATCATGTGCTTGACAAGTGGCTATCCCACTTTGAACGGCCATTAAACGCCCTAAAGTACTTTAAAATCGGCTTTGAAACTCCAGCACCATCCGGAAGCGATGGAATTATTTACCCAGTTTCCATAGATTAGTCTCTTTATATTCTGCGTCGGAGAGGAGCGATAATCTAAGAAGTTGCAGTGTATGAGCTAAAAATTCTAGTGAAACGGCAATAACTGGGCTTACAGTGCAGATTATCTTGCTTCTGACGGATCGTCCACAAGTTTGGCGGGCCATGGTATTTCCTGCAGTCTACTGTGCTCTTCTAATCCCAACATTTCTGTTCAAATTGGTCTGTGCATTACCTTACGCAAGCAATACAATATGTTGGCTTCTGTCTAAGCTTGGGCTAGCCGAGCAGGAATCCTCTGATTCCACCCCTCCCATTTCCCCTGTTTTTACTGACAAAATGTTAGAAATATTGCCTGTGATTATATTCCAAGATTTTGCAGAGAGGTTGAGGGAAATGGAGGAGGATGTTGGGTGTGCCGTTTGCCTCAACCCGTTTGAGAAAGACGACGAAGTTCGAGAGCTGTGCAATTGCTGTCACATATTTCACAGAAAGTGTTTGGATCACTGGATTCATCACCGTCAACAGACGTGTCCTCTGTGCAGGTGCTCCCTGCTTCCTCAACAGGAGGAAGAACAAGTAGAAGACAATGGCGATGTTTGGATGGTTGACCAGATCTGCTATCTCCTCGGACAAGATTTAATGGCTTGAAGAGTTCAGTAGAAACATGAGTATACTGTGATTACTGTGTAAAACTTATTATTTTTTAGTGCTACAACATTGTTGCCATTAATTATGCTTGTTGGATTCCAACAGACTCAATGGTTGCAATTAATTATTATTATTCCTCAAGAGTCGTGCTCAAAATGGATTTGTTGTGTAAAATAGGATACTGTAGACATCAAAACGCGTAAACTGTTCAATGATTTAACCCAAACAATTTTAAGTTCATGAACACTTCTGTTCATCCCAGACATGTTCATGAAACTTCTCTACGATCTGTTTGGCTCACGTGTTTTACACTTTCTTTTGAAATGAAATATATTTGTAATTAGTTTTTTTAGTACCTGCAGTAAGACCAGGGACTATGGCATTCCATTTTGTTTAACTGGCAGATTAATAATTGTACCTGTTAGCAAATGAAAAGGTAGAATTGTTTTCGACAACAATATTTGGCTTTTGTAAAGTTCAGATGTAATTTTTTTAAAAATATATATTTTTAAAATAAATTATCTTCAATCTGATTTTCACTCATTTTTACATTCTTCATGAGATTCGATAAAACAAGTGCTTTTAAAATATTAAAATAATTGAAAATTAATTGAGTGCTATGACAAGAATCATAATGGTGGATTAATATTTATTTTCGACACAAAAAATTAAAATAAACAATTTTCATAGCAATCCATGCTAGTTGTGGCTATATAGCCCCGAGAATGCACCTGTTGATGCATGGCTTGCTCCCATCCACCATGCATCATGCCACAACCTTCAAGACAGCAGTGTCGGAAGGCCTCAAGATGACCAAATGGTTACGGAACACTTCCATTATCCACACTAGTTTACTATCACCAATTAACTACCGAATGCACGCCAATTTCCTATGAATAGACACCAGTTAACTATCGAATACATGTCAGTTCAACGCTAGATAACTGCTGGTGAAAACTTTACATGCATTCCACATGAATTTTAATAACCATCTTAACCTCATGTCCCCATGCGGCTGCTTAATTCCATTTTCTGCTTAAATTTAAACAGCGGGAGTGTTCCCATGCATAAATTTTATTATCAGGAAAGGGTAAATTGGAATCTTTTCCTATTTTAATGGAGGAGCTACTGTTTAGGAATTGAAAATAAGCTGTGAATCCCTTTTCCAAAATTGCACGAACAAAGCAAACAAATCACATTGTTAAGCCAAAAATGCAAGGTTAGAATAAGAATCCCCCATAAAATCGATTTGCATTGTTAAAGAACAAGGAAGAAGATGAAATAAATGAGCAAATACAAACAAAGATAACTATTCCTATTCTAAAACAAAGCAAGCACTTGATCTTATGGGGGGATTGGTGCTATTTTGATGTGGAAAATAGCCCTTTCCCAACCCCTTTTTGATAAGCTCAATGATGAAATTGATATGAGAATGCTATGAAGATGATATGGATTCAAATGATAATGATATGGAGAAAGATCTAAAGATTATGGAGGATTAGAACAATAGAGAAGCTCTCTATTTATAGAATATAATGATAGAAGGATGCCAAACATGGAGGATGTGGGATTAAAAACCAACCAATGAGAATAGGTCACTTGTCAACTTGTGATAGGTTGAGGAATGAGCACATTTTGGTCAATGTGCCAAACAGGGGGAGATTCAAATTTGAATTTGATGACAAGATGAGTTAAATGTTAAGTTTGACCTTGGCAAAGGGACATGTACGAGCTTATTAATTGCTATGTTGGATGTACATGCCAAATTGGGGGGAGATTCAAACTTGGAGAATATTCTCCCTTTATGCCAAGTTGAAAGTAAATAAAGATTTTGATAAATCAATTAAATGCATTTTCATGTGCAAGTGGCAAAATCTAGAGAATACAAGTGATTAGGATTAGCATTTAATCATGGTTTAGATTAATTAAGATGATGTTAGATGTTTTTGACCCATTTGACTTAGATTTAGGATTTAAATCAAAATCAAAGAGAGATGAAAGGATAAAGATTTAGTTAAATAAATATTTGATTTACTTTAGCTAAGGGGGATAATGATAGGACTAAATTAAATAAAGTTAATTCATTTAATTAAACACTTATCCTTAGAGATTAAATCAATTAAACTTGGTTTATTTTAATTGATGGGCTTAATATGAACTAATTAAATGCATGATGTCAATTTCACGTGGTTCATATTTTGCCCCTCTTGGAAGCAATGTACTTGCTGGGCGTTGGTTCAAAAGAATAAACTTGCCACAATAAAAAATTCAAAAATTATAATTTTTCAGATGCCCTGCCGGAAAGTACACCCGCGGCTGTGGTGATCCCACAATAGTGGTTTCTACAATTTTGGCCAACCGACACCGGAATTATTATTTTAACTAAATCTTCACATTCGACACCTATAGCTGCTAAAACCGTGAATAATTTGAAGATTATGCAAACTAGAGTTCTGGCTAAATTTTTTTCACGAGATTCTAAAAGTTTTTTTCAAAAATTTTTGGAATCAGATTGCACTTCTCTTTTTCCAGCATCTCCCACTTAAAACTGATTTTTTTTCAAAAATCCAGTATTTTAAAAGTGACTACTAATCGTATAATGCATAACCTTTTCTATAAAATTATAATTCTTTTGAATTTAGATTCGCGGACTTACTATCTAGTGCTTCCACTTGTTAGACAATTTTTTATTGAATATTTTTTCTTTAATCAAGTTTTAAAGTCAAACCAATTATAATTCAGAAATAGCCACCATATAATGCATAACTTTTTTTGTATATATCGAAAAAAAAAAATCGGGTTGGATCAAGGACTTCAATATCTGATGCACTCATATTTTTCAAAAAAAAAATTGATAATCTGCTATTTTTCCATATGTGTAGAACATAGATCTTCATTTTCGATGAAAAACCTATGTTTAATAAAACTGAAAAAATAAATACATAATAAAACCAAAACATATTAAAATTATATTCATTGGATAGCTTGTTCCGAGGACTACCTGATTCCAATTGGGTTTTTAAAGATTCATCCATTTTCATCCTCAACCCGAGCTTCGAAGTGCCAAAATTCAGGGTTTTTTGGTGTCTCGTGGGGATGAGGGAATAAAGGGGTTTGAATGAATTTCAGGGTTCGTTAAACTGTGGTTCATTCAACTCGGTCCATTCTCGGAACCCCTTTATAAGGGTTTTGTTTCCTTTTTTGGTCAGAAAGTGTATTAAAAGGGTTCACCAACCCAAAGTTCTTAGCTATCCCTAATGGGTTCTGGCTGAATCATAGGTCTGCATCTAACCCCTAAAATCAAGTTTTTTGCCATGCATTCATTTTTTGTGATTTTTCCTTCCTCATTTCAATTGTAAACCACTATTGTGGCTTCACCCTACATTGCCCCCTCGAGAGATCGAGTGAAAAGATTCGATTTGAGGGTCGATCTCACGATAAAGAGGCTCAAAATGGATGGTATGGATGATTGTGATGATGATGCAAATGAGATGATGATGCGATAATGCCTATATGATTATGTAATAGATGTTTTATGCAAATGTATGATTTATGAGATGCTTAGACTAACAAATCTATATTATGATGATGAAAATGCATGTGAGATGATGTGCAGAATGCTGATGGTTTGTGGATGCAGGATGGATGCACGGGTGATGATGATTAACTATTCAAGAGGTGATGTTAGTGCGGAAAAGAAGAAATCAGGTGATGACAAGAGGATCCAACAAACTTCCATGATCTGACAAGACTTTATTAGAGATGATGATGATGATAGATGATGATGATTTGCTTATCAAGGATTGGGATTTTAAAAGGGCTACTTACCTTATGTTTGATAACACACATAAGCACGATGCATCAAGGTATAAAGAACCAGGATGGCGTTGTACCTAGTGCGATGGAATTTGACTCGACAAACAGATAGGAGTATTCTTGTTCACACTTGACATACGGAAACCTTGCTAGGATGTGCCTAACAAAGCAAGTATTCGCCAAGTTATATTACAAGAATGTCCAACAAGCATAGCAAACAAAAGATAATGATCGTTGCCCCATTCCTTTCTCTCTAAATCGCTTTGATTAGACATCATCGAGAGGTCATTGGAATGAGCACAATAAGATAAATCAAAAGAAAAGATCAAGTACACAAACAAGCCAATTTTCTTCATACCTTCAGCCAAAGGGATGTGTTTTGATAGGATAAGAATCCAAGGTGATATCCAAAATGATGCCCATTTTCAGAACGATATATCTTAGGACATGCATTGTATAGGATGATGATGGTTTGATAAGTTGATTGATAGGCTGTTGATATAAGGTTGATTGACATGTTTGAATATGATCAAGATTTTGATTTTGTTTTAAATGTTTGTTGTTTGCTTTTTGATTTTACAATTGAAGCTTGCTTTTGTTGATTGTTGTGATTGTTTCGCTTTGTTTTGCCAAAGATGAAAAGGCAACTGGCCATTATGGATGATTGATTATTTAGAGTGAAAGTGAGATGAGACAGATGGATTTTTTTCAAATATTTGGATGTTTTGACGCTTTTGGAATGTTTGAGGTCGCTTTTGGTATTTTCTGTGGATTTGCCAAATGTTTTGATTTTTTATTTTTCTCAATGTTTTGGGGTTTTTGGAGATTTTATGAATTTTTTTGATTTTGTGTTTTGAATGTTTTTGGATTTTGATGTGATTTTGGATGTCTTTGGATTTTTTTGTCTTTTTCGAATGTTTTTGGATTTTGATGTTTTTGATGTTTTTGGATTTGATGTGATTTTGGATGTTTTTGGATTTTGATGTCTCGGGGGTTGATCAAATATTAGACTTGCCTACGTTTAAGCTTAGAGACAACGTAGTTCGGATTCCATGTTTTTTGATATTTTTCTGATTTTTTGAGTGTTTTTTGGATTTTTTTGTTTTTCTAATGTTTTTGGATTTTTCACATGATTTTGACGATTTGGATATGGCCATGTGCAACGATATCAGTTCTCTATTTGGGATTTTGTTGAAGACCAAGCTAAGGTTGATTGATTGAATCGATGGATTGATGATGATGATATACACAACAATGCGAGGATTTGATTGATCAGGATTGATGACGATAACATTGTTGAGGATGCACAACAATGCAAGGATTGATTGATCAGGATTGATGATGATAACATTGTTGAGGATGCACAAAAATGAAAGGATGATGTTAAGTAACACAATGATTGGGAATGATATCTCGAGATGATGATGGGTTGATTGGATTCGATTGATTAGGATTTTCAAGGTTGATTTGGAACAAAATTGTTTTGAATTATTTGATGTGACATTTGAAGTGCAACTTAGATGCAACTGATAGTGATTACTTGAATTGATGTTCGATGAAAGATGAAGACTGATAAGGAATGTCTTCTCGTCAAAATATGCCATGGGCTAGTAATTTGGAATTTTGCTCATAGGTGGTTTGACCAATTTGATTTCACATTTTCCAATGTTCGGATCACCACATAAGTTGGAGGATATAGATCAAGATTTATTCTCGAAGCAAGATGCAAATATCTGCCCCCAGTGTCTAGCAATGTACGAAATGTTAGGGATGGATCCTTGGATAGGTTTATGGATGGATGGGATATGGTACGCACGCAAAGGATTTCAAGGATTATCTCATGCATAAGATAAGGTGTTTTGAATGGAGAATGCTTTATTGATAATGCTTCATAGTGTTGGATAGGATAG